>BLSH010238979.1:172316-182360 GCA_018402905.1 Glandirana rugosa
ATATATATATATATACATAGTATGTAATGCTAATTTTTAAAAAGCATATTTGTATGTGTGTTTTATATATACATATATATATATATATATATATATATATATATTTATATATATATATATATATATTTATATATATGTATGTGTGTGTCTGTGTGTATGTATATGTATGTCTGTGTGTGTGTGTGTCTATATATGTACAGCATATGTGTGTGTGCGTGCGCATGTATGTGTGTGTTTACATGTGTGTGCATGTATATATGTGTGCGTGTGTTTGTATATATGTATGTGCGCGCATGTATATATGTGTGTGTGTGTATGTATGTCTGTGTATTGTGACAGGGCGGTTCCCTGTCACAGTGTTTGGTCCCCAGGATTGTCAACCAGGCAGGTTGGCAGGCTCCAGGATGATTTGACATGGAAGAATCACCTTTGGCCAGTTTAGTGAGGTTAGTGATGAAACTGACAAAATTAAGCATACAGCGTACATGAGGAAACCAGTGAGGCTAGGGCATGCGTGGAAACACACCCGAAAGAAAGAGTGGGCCCACACAGCTGTCAGCTAGCGCAGAGGTGCCCCACTCAAGAGTGTGTCCTGGTGTGTCCAGCTCCCTACAGGTTTGGAACAGGGGGGGGATATGTGACAGGGCAGTTTCCTGTCACAGTGTTTGGCCCCCAGGATTGTCAACCAGGCAGGTTGGCAGGCTCCAGAATGATTTGACATGGAAGAATTGCTTTTGGGCAGTTTCTTCTAGGCTTGGTAGATCCAGTTGGGAGCCTGGAGTTTGGAGATTTCTGAGTGATCTGGGATGGACGAAATCTCCAATCCTGGGACCGGGAGTTAGGGATATCCAGCACACTGATTGTGCAGGTGGGTGTGGGCCTGATAGGGGAGTCAGGACCATGATTCTGGGCTCCACCCTCCCGAGGAGTCCAGGCTGCAAGGGAGTAGCCAGAGAGTGCAGGTGTGCACAGGGAGAAGCCGGAGACCCAAGCCCGAGGGTCAGAGCAGCAAGGAGCTGTTGTGTGGATAGACAGTGCTGACAAGGGAATGGTCTGCAGGAAACAGACAAGAGCCTGAAGTGGAAGGCCTGAGAAGCACTGCAGTATGTATAAGCCAGGAGGCTGAATCTATCAGTATTTTACATGGATGGTGAAAAACCCCCTGCGAGGGAAACCCTTTAATTATTGTTGTTGAACTTTCTTTTAATAAACATGGTCTACCGCTACCGCAAACAGAGATCCTGGCTGTCGTGAACTCACTCCAAACGCATCTACCATGAGAGCTAAACACCCCCATGCCACAGTATGTATGTATGTGTGTGTATGTGTTTGCTTATATATGTGTGCGTGTGTATGTATTTATATGTATGTGTTTGTGTCTGTGTGCACGCATGTAAATACATGTATGTATGTGCGTGTTTATGTGTGTGTGCGCATGTGTGTTTACATGCATGTGTATGTATGCACATTACTTTTAATCCTGATGCCCTATTTCTGTACAACCAAAACTGATTTTTTATTTTTTTTTTTTTACGGCTTGTTCATAATACCAGCAAGAAAAGGCGGTTCCTGAAAAGTAATCCATGCTCAGGTTGCTTTTTTTAGAGGCATTTGACAGGCAATATGTTGCCTCATCACCTCCTGTTTTAACCCCTTAAATGCACCATCACTAGGCTGCAAATGTGTTCAGTGCACACGGTTGCGGGGTGGTTGCAGCAAAGCCCCATTCACCTGGGGGTATACATCCAGCCACAGCATGTGTACACCCCTAGCTGCTTCCTTTGCAGCTAAGGAGGAAGCAGTTGGTGGTGGTAAAATTTAAGCGTGTAGTTTTACCACCCATCAACCTCACATGTGAAAAGGACCTTGGTTCACATCTGTGCAGTTGTGTGCTGATAGAGCAGCAAATTCATTTCAGTGGGCTGCCCCACAAAAACATAGGGAAAGAATTCCCTTATTTTGTTTTCTTCTAACTGCGCTGCACAGAAAATGCACCATGTCTGCCAATCCGTGGGGAAACCCTATTAAGAATTAATGGAATCCCTGTGTGTCTGCTAAAGAGCAGTGTGTTTGTCTGCATGTCAGGAATGTGCATGATTTTGTGCGCATTCTGTGAATCGCAATAATGTGATCCAAGCCTTAGACTGGGGTGCCTTTAGACTGAAAATACTTTTCAAGGGTGCCCGACTAGAAAAAGGTTGAGAAACACTGATACAGGGAATGGTTTAAACTCCGGTCAGTTACATCTATCTGTGTCCAATTTAAGAAATTTCCCTTCACTTTCTGTTGACACCAATGGAAGAGCATATCTATCCAAAGTGTGGAAAAATATCTTAAGTTGTCCTGTTCTGGTGAAAACTTTCCCTCACTTTTAGTTCTGGCAACAGTGGTCAACAGGACAAATAGAGTTGGTTAAACTCGTCACTGGAAACACAAACAGCAAAACCTGGGAAGGACTACAATTTTTTGTTCAGCTACTGTACATATAAATCAGAGTAATATGAAATGATAGCATTAGATACTGTCAGGCTGCTTATTTAGAAAATCTGCAAGGGGGGTATTTATGCAAACTAACACATAAAACAAAACATACCATCTGAAAAGTTCTAGACTTGCTGTTCTCAACCCTGGGTTCCTCCTAGGGTTGCTTAGGGTTCTTTGAGCAATGGCAGATTGATTTCCCCCCATGGTTGTGCCTGCACAGTTTTGGCACTGATGTAATTTAGCAGAGCCAATGAAAATGTAAATAAACACTGATGTCAATATCTTTAGGACATATTTCATGTTACTTTTTATCTATGCTAAAGTACTATGAGCTGTAGGCATACTTTTTTAACAGTGGTTCCTTAAGATGTGGACATTATTGCAAGGGATCCTTTGAGGCTGAGAATGGGGGCTCTGTACCATAATTGCCTAACTATCACACAGCTCCAGTATGTGTGTGCACAGCTGTCCTCTTCCAAACATCCTTTAAAACTAGCAAAATGTGCTATCCTGTGGGGCATTATGTACTGTAACAAAAATAATTTATAGTTGGACTCCATAGTCTTAGAAATAATAAAGTAGTACATGATGATCTTTCTATTGTGTTCCCAGTCTTCTTCCCCTAACTGCATGTTCAAGTCCTTTTTCCACCCGGCTACATAAAACAAAAACTTTACTCCATAAGTGACATACATATTGGGACCTAGGAGAAGGACATTGATAGTCTTGGTATAGGTAGGAGTTAACCAAGTATTTAGTAGTAGAACGTGTGAAGAGAATAGATTTCCTAAGAACTTGATATTTCACCATACTTTTAGAGAACTGCATGACATGCTGGTAGGTTAATTGGATCCTGTCTAAATTGTCCCTAGTATGTGTATGTATGAATGTGAGTTAGGGACCTTAGATTGTAAGCTCCTTGAGGGTAGAGACTGATGTGAATGTACAATGTATATGTAAAACGCTGCATAAATTGACAGCGCTATACAAGTACCTGCAATAAATAAATAACTGGATTTGTAATTCTCTATCAATGCCAGGCCACAGTATCTCTATCACGACGAGCTTACATTAGAGTGTCTATAGATTTTTTTCACCCAAGATTCACACAGCTTTCACACATGAATTACATGTTTTTCCAGTTGAATCCAATTAAAAAAAATGTGAATTGTGGGTAAAATCCATACAATTCGTGTGGGAAAACATTTATAAATAGACATTTAAAAGTGTTTGTAAACCCAGCATTTCATATTCCTGATACGTGCCTGCTGTACCATGTACTTGTATGAGAAAGTATCCTGTTCTCTTTAAATTTCTTCCTTTGTGTACAAGCCCTGGTGTTCCTGCTAGTCCTTTGCTTGCTTGTTTCTCGTCAGAATTCTAAACATGCACCAGCTTATTAACCGCTTGTGGACTGCCCCATGTACATTGACTGTGGCAAGGCTGCTGCTCTGTGCCAGATCATGTACCTATTACGTGATCTGACACTTCCGGGTCTGTGGCGCACGTGGTGGACTTGATGTCCACCGGCACCCACTGATTACATAGTACAGAGGCAGATCAACAATCTGTAAACAAGGCAGATTGTTGTTCTGTCAGAGGGGAAGGTACTGATCCTGTGTTTCTGATAAACAGCTCCCCCACAGTTAGTAAGCACAACTTAGGCATACATTTAACCCTTTGATTGCCCCTGATGTTAGCCCCTTCCCTGCCAGTGTCATTAGAACAGTGACAGTGCATACATTTTTAGTACTGATCACTGTATGTGCCACTACCAAAATATGTAGCAGAATACATATTGGCCTACATTGAAGAAGAAATTTGATTTTTTTTTATTGGGTATATTTTATACCAGAAAGTAAAAAATATTTTCTTTTTTTTTCAAAATTGTCGGCCATTTTTTGTTTATAAAAAAACGCAGAGGTGATCAAATACCACCAAAAGAAAGCTCTTTCTGTGGGAAAAAAAGGACAGACATTGTATTTGGGTACAGTTTTGCACAACCGTGCAATTGTTAAAGTAACGCAGTGCCGTATCTCAAAAAATGGCCTGGCCATGAAGGGGAGTAAACCTTCTGGAGCTGAAGTGGTTAAAATTAATTAGTCACTCCCATTCAGAATCAGTATCCAAAGGACAAACAGCTTTTTCTTCAGAGCAGAAACTAGTAGGAAACTTAAGCAAAGTTTGCTAAAATCTTTGCACTGTACATAGACCACCCAGAGGGGAATGTTTTTTCTAAACGTGGAGTAACTCTTTATAGTCTTGCACATCAACCCAAATACCAACTTCAACAATCAGGATTGTTTGTAGGTAGGGCTGTAATACTCTTACAATTTCATAGAAAGGCAAAACATGCTCTTTATGGTTACTTTAGTGGTTTCCAGCTTGAACTATGCACGTTAACACCAAAAGCATCCACAAAGTCATTAATTTAAAATGATATATAGCAGCTCCCTTTAACTATTTTCTACAAGAGCCAATAAAAACCCACAACAAAAACAAATTTCCAAACTGCCTATTAGAGATCAAAGAGCTGCAAGTAAAGTATGGAGTACTGAAAAATTCATTACTGCTCCACAACTTGAAACCACTGGAGAAAAAGGTGCCCAGAGGAAATGAAATCTGGTGTAAAACATGTGCTGTGATTTCAACGCTTCATATTTTTTAATTAAATCTATTTTTACAATGTTTTATGGACTAATTTGGCAACAAATTCTTAACAGTCTCTCTTGAAGCGTTCTTACTTCTATTTAACCAAGCCTGAAAAAGTAGAAGTAACAAGAAACCCCTTTTAAATAACCAAAGGAGAAGATATGTGCAGCTTGAAAGACTTTACTCTCCTTCAAAATAAACGGTTTACAGGCTGGGGGAAAATAATCTAAGCATTTCATAAGCAATCTAATAGAAAAGAATAGCATGCACCTGTGTGTTAAATATTAAATACATTGTAAATCTTAAAGAAAAAAGCAAAGTCAAAAAAAAAAAAACACCAAAACTGTATCAACAAGTTCTTTACTATTTCAAAATGGGCTGCAGAACACAACTGCTATTACGTGTGTAAGGAACAAAGATATGAATCTTTCTTTTTTTGCCAATAGGCTGGAAAACATCTGAATCCAGTTAAGTTTTCTGTGATTTGTAAATTTATTATGGAATTTCTCACACCAATTTTGAAACAGTGACCATTTGGTTTAATCAAGACTGTGAAGAATTATTATGACTATCACTAAGATGGGAATAACTAGATTCATTTTTTGCCTTTGCTCCAGCTGTGGCTATGCACCAGAGCGACAAGCTCTTTAATTTCCCACAACGACTACAACACTGTGACATCATTGATCTTGGCAATTACTTATATAGGTACTTTATGGGCTGGGGAAATCTACAGAAAACATGAAGCACCCCGAAATCCCACAGCAACGTAACCTATATAAGTGTAAACTACAAAAGTTAGATTTGAACACGTTGCAAGATATTTTACATGCCTAGGCATACACAATATTTATTGTATTTTAATTTTAGAGTTGTCCATGAGCAAGTGACAAAGAAAGCAGATAAATATCTTATAAGTGCACAAAAAATCATGAGGTTTATGCAATTCAGGAATATATCAAAAATAATGTTAAAAATGTTTAACATGATGCCTATGAAAAAAAGCAACAATTTCCATTTCTACAGCAGCGAGAGAACACTGTGGTATGGATTTACAAAGTAGGTGCAAAAAAAATAAAAAAATAATTGGGAGAAACTATGATTGAGGACTGCAGTCCAAACAAGCAATGCTGCCATTGTGTGAGAATAAAGCATATTTTTGAAGAGTTGGTCTTGTCTAATTGTTTTCTTTTTTCCAACTAAAAGTTGAAAGTTAAATATCTGAGAGAGGTAACTGTTAGCTCTGCTCAATTAGAAGAGAAACACAATGGGGTTGATTTACTAAAGGTAAATAGTCTGTGCAATGCAAGTGCACTGCAAGTACACTTCAAGTGCATTGCAAGATCTGATGGGAACATGCAAGGAAAATAAAAAAAAAACTGCATTTTTGTTTGCACATCATTGGATGATAGAAATCAGAAGAACTTCCCCTCATTTCAGAACGTTCCTTCAAATCTAGCGCAAGTGCACTTCTAGTGCATAGTATATTTGCCTTTAGTAAATCAACCCCATTGCATGTTGGAAAATTCCCCAACTTTCAAAATCTCTCAAGAGCAACATAGTCTTCAAAGCTTCTCCATTTGAATCTTACCCACATACATACAGACTGTAAAACATTTGCACTAAAACGGTTCCATTGCGTGCCAATAAGTTGCCGTGTAATGCCAGTTTAGTATTCGGTGCGACCAGGGAAGCAACACAAATTAGATTAAATTTTATGTTGTGTGGTTTATTTACCATCCCTGCTGCATACAAAAGGCAAGTCTTGTTAAAATGAAATGTGAATCTACACGGAGAGAAATTGTAAACTGAAGGAGATTTCTATAGAAAACTATAAATCCTGTTAGTGACTTCTATGTTAAATTACACAGAAAAGTCCCTTTCTTGCAGAGCTCTGGAGCTTTACCTGCATTTGGAATAATATTTCAAACATATTCTGAATTTCACCTGCAGTGCCAGCTATTGGTACTGCATCACATCCATAATACACAACTTCGTACTTAGTTGAATTTCGGTTCATCAAGCACTTCACACAGCAGCACAGGGTATCAATTATTTTTATTTTTTTTCTACAAAGTGATTGTGAGAGGTCAAGATTCCACTTTGTTACCACAGGAAGGAAATCAAGAAAATAAAGGGTTTCAATTCTTATTTGATACGACCATCAAAGCTATTTTTTGCAGATTTATAAAAAAGGTATATAGTGACCTGAAAGGATACATTAAATTTAAATTAAAACTGAGTTTGGGCAATTCAAAATGAGCATAAAAAATAAATAAATAAAAACTGAAGACAAAATAATCAGCAGATCCAGAGATATGGTCATCTTCAATTATATATAGTTATCAGCAGGGCAATAAATTCTCCACAGGATGTGAAAACTTTGCAAGAAGATCTGAATAAATTAATGGGGTGGGCAGACAAGTGGCAAATGAGATTTAATGTAGAAAAATTTAAGATAATGCATTTGGGTACCAAGAACATGAACGCAAACTACTCACTAGGGGGTAAGCCTCTGGGGGAATCTAGGTTGGAAAAAGACCTAGGGGTCCTAGTAGAGAACAGGCTCAGCAGTGGCATGCAATACCAAGCTGCTGCAAGCAAAGCTAACAAAGTGTTGGCATGCATCAAGAAAGGGATTAACTTCAGGGATAAATCAATAATTCTCCCACTATACAAGTCTCTGGTGAGGCCGCACCTGGAGTATGCCGTCCAATTCTGGGCACCAGTCCTCAGGAAGGATGTCCAGGTATTGGAAAGGGTTCAGAGAAGGGCCACAAAGCTAATTAACCACTTGACCACTGGGCACTTAAACCCCCTTCCTAACTAGACCAATTTTCAGCTTTCAATGCTCTCACATTTTGAATGACAATTACTCAGTCATGCAACATTGTACCCATATGAAATTTGCGTCCTTTTTTTCACACAAATAGAGCTTTCTTTTGGTGGTATTTAATCACCGTTGGGTTTTTTATTTTTTGCGCTATAATTAAAACAAGACCGAAAATTTTGTAAAAAAAATAATTTTTCTTTGTTTCTGTTATAACATTTTGCAAATTAGTAATTTTTCTTCATAAATTTTGGCCAAAATTTATACTGCTATATTTCTTTGGTAAAAAAAAACAAATTTGTGTATATTATTTGGTCTTTGTGAAAGTTAGAGTCTACAAGCTATGGTGCCAATCACTGAATATTGATCACACCTGATGTACTGACGGCCTATCTCATTTCTTGAGACCCTAACAAGCCAGGAAAGTACAAATACCCCCCAAATGACCCCTTCTTGGAAAGTAGACAGTCCAACGTATTTAGTAAGAGGCATGGTGAATTTTTTTAAATTGTAATTTTTTCCCACAATTCTTTGCAAAATTAAGTTTTTTTTTTTTTGTTTTTTTCACAAAATTGTCATATATTAACAGGTTATTTCTCACACCCAGCATATGCATACCACAAATTACACCCCAAAACACATTCTACTACTCCTCCCGAGTATGGCGATACCACATGTGTGACACTTTTACACAGCTTGGCCACATACAGAAGCCCAACATGCAGGGAGCACCATCAGGCGTTCTAGGAGCATAAATTACACACATAATTTCCTGACTACCTCTTGCACTTTTGAAGGTCCTGCAGCACTAGGACAATGGAAATGCCCAAAAAATAACCCCATTTTGGAAAGTAAACACCCCAACGTATATTCTAGGAGGCATAGTGAGTCTTTTGAACATGTCATTTTTTCCACAAGTTTTTGGAAAATGTGGAAAGAAAATGAAAACGCATTTTTTTTTTTACACAAAGTTGTCCATTTATACAATATTTCTAACACAAAGCATGTACCTAGCAAAAATGACACCCCAAAATATATTCTGCTACTCCTCCCGAGTATGGCGATACCACATGTGTGACACTTTTACACAGCCTGACCACAGACAGAGGCCCAACATGCAGGGAGCACCGTCAGGTTTTCTAGGGGCCTACATTTCAAATCTAATTTGACTGCCTTTTACACTATTGTGAGGCACTGTGGTGGCATGGATAGGCACTGTAGTGGCACAGACGGGCAGTGTAGTGGCACGGATGAGCAGTGTAGTGGCACGGGTGGGCAGTGTAGTGGCACGGGTGGGCAGTGTAGTGGCATGAGTGGGCAGTGTAGTGGCAAGTTTGGGCACTGTAGTGGCACGAATGGGCACTGTAGTGGCACAGACGGGCACTGTAGTGGCACGGATGGGCACTGTAGTGGCATAGATGTGTCACGGATGAGAACTGATGTGGTATGGATGAGCATAAATGAAGCACAAATGAGCCATGGATGGGGGATGGATGAGCCACGGATGGGGGATGGATGAGCCACAGATGGGGATGGATGAGCCACGGATGGGGATGATGAGCCACAGATGGGGATGACTGAGCCACGGATGGGGATGACTGAGCCACGGATGGGGATGACTGAGCCACGGATGGGGATGACTGAGCACGGATGGGGATGACTGAGCACGGATGGGTGGGTGAGCACGGATGGATGCTGGGTGGGTGAGTGGGTAGGTAGGTACGAGTGGGTAGGTAGGTAGGTACGAGTGGGTAGGTAGGTACGAGTGGGTAGGTAGGTAGGAGTGGGTAGGTAGGTAGGTACGAGTGGGTGCGTTGGCATGAGTGGATCGGTAGGTAGGTACGAGTGGGTGGGTCGTAGGTAGGCACGAGTGGGTGGGTAGGCACGAGTCAGTAGGGGTAGGCACGAGTCAGTAGGGGTAGGCACCGAGTCAGTAGGGGTAGGCACCGAGTCAGTAGGGGTAGGCACCGAGTCAGTAGGGGTAGACACCGAGTAGTAGGGGTAGGCACCGAGTAGGTAGGGGTAGACACCGAGTAGGTAGGGGGTAGGCACCGAGTAGGTAGGGGGTAGGTACCGAG
>BLSH010238979.1:182370-208807 GCA_018402905.1 Glandirana rugosa
GCCTAGCGCCACTTTCCGGCGACACTCGCCGGAAAGTGGTGCACTAGCGCGGCAGGTTACTGCCGCGCTAGTGTACAGTTGTTCGGCCGCGAAGGCGGCCGAGGTGAGCATGGATGGATGGGTGAGCATGGCTGTGTGAGGATGGATGGATGGGTGGCTGAGCATGGATGGGCTAAGAATGGGGGGTGTGGATGGATGGCTGGGTGGGTGATTAATGGACGGTGGGGGTTGCTAACTGTCATTTAGCAGTGCTGTGGGCATTACACATCGCCCACAGCACTGCACACGTCTTTCCTCCCCCCTCTCTCCTCTCACAATGCACCGATCAGTGCGGAGAGGAGAGAGAAAAGCCGGCGGAAGCGCCGGCTTGTTGACATGTGATCGCGCCGTCATTGGACGGCGCGATCACGTGGTGAAAGGCCGCTCACAGCGGCCTTTCACCGCGATCCGTGATCACGGATGTTCCCGTGTGCGCGCCCCAGGGGGCGCGCGGGAAGCGCGATTCTGGAGGACGTCCATGGACGTCCTCTCAGAATAACCGACCGCGCTGTGGACGTCTTTTGTCTATAGCGCGGTCGGGAAGTGGTTAAGGGATTGGAGGACCTCAGTTATGAGGAAAGATTACAAGCACTGAACTTATTCTCTCTGGAGAAGAGACGCTTGAGAGGGGATATGATTTCAATGTACAAATACTGTACTGGTGACCCCACTATAGGGACAAAACTATTCAGTGCAAGGGAGTACACAAAGACACGTGGCCATTCACTAAGAATAGAAGAAAGGCAGTTTAACCTTAAAATGCGTAGAGGTTTCATTACAGTAAGAGCAGTGAGGATGTGGAATTCTCTTCCGCAAGCAGTAGTTTCTGCTGGTAGTATAGGTAATTTCAAAAAACTACTAGATGCACACCTAAGGGACCACAGCATTGAGGGCTATACAATGTAATACTGACATAAAAGCTCACACATAGGTTGGACTTGATGGACTTGTGTCTTTTTTCAACCTCGCTGACTATGTAACTATGTAACTTTTCCTGAAAAATCTGAGCTTGGCCCAGCCCAGTCTGCTTCCTGAGCCACCCTACTGATTGTTAAGGCTAAACATCTCACGAAATGGACCACCTGGAAGGTTCTGTAGGTAGGAGGGACTAATTTTGATTTTTACATTAAATTTCTAAATTTGAATGCGCATACACGGTGTCGTGGGGGCCAATACCAGCCTGAATTAGGCTCCCCATTGGGTGCTTTATGCTCCAGGACCTTCCTGCTCCATTTATGACTGGCAAGCGGGCTGCCGAACCCGGTCCCAGCCCCCGCCCCACATGAGCTGACCACATGATGGCCGCCACAGCTCAGGGCCAGCCACGAGGCAGACCAGCATCGGTCCCAGCAGGAGAGAGTGAGCACATCTCCACATGCTATACTGCACATTCTCCTCTTGTCAGTGCTCCTTTACCAACCAGGGAGCACCCAGCTTCCACAGAATCCCTAATAGCACACACACTGGAAGATCTCCTGGACTCACAGCCTGATTTGTAGCCTTCCAGCCCAGACAGGGTGGACATTTCCTCACCCCATTCCACCTCAGTGGATATGGGACACCAGGCATTACTGGCAATGTTCTCAGAGCTGCTGGAACTAGGTTTAGACTGCACAGCTGCGCAAATCACCGCTGACATTAAAGTGGACATTCAGGGATTCGGTACCAGGATATAAATGGTCGAGACAAAGTTGCAAACCACCATTGCCTGTACTAACCAGCATATGCAACGTATCCAGGATCTGAAGAATCAGCTTGACACTGCGCTCTCTAAAACTGACGACTTGGAGAACGGCTCCATGTGCTACAATTTACAGATTCGTAGGCTTTCGGAGTCAGAGAAAGACACCAAATCTGCTGTACACACCTTTCTTTGTGACCTTTTTCATGACCTCCCCGATCAAAGACTATAGCTTGACAGGGCTTATAGATCTCTCCAGGCTTCACTCTCGGGTGGTCTCCCGCAGGATATCATTGTGAAGCCTCACTTTTATGCCACTAAGGAAAAGGTGATGAAGGCCTCCAGATCGGCTGAGGCCCTTCAGATCCGTGGCCACAGGGTGCAAATCTTTACTGATATCTCACCATACACAATTCAGAAGCGACATGCCTTGAAACCACTACTACAAGTGCTCACCCGCAAAGAGAATAAATATTGGTGGACTTTCCTGCTTTACCTCCATTTCTCATACCAAAATAGATCTTACGCCTTCTCCACTTTCCATGATGGGGAGAAGATGCTGCTCCATCTTGAGATCATCGCCTTGGAATCTCAAGCTATATCATCACAATTCCAGCCACAGGCACCAGCTGCTTCCGCATCACCCCCTCGTCTGATTTCTCCTCTCCGGCAAAATCAGGGCGTCCGCTTATTTCGGGATGCTCGACCACCTTGAACTTCAGCAGCTACTTGATGGTGTCCTTTTTTTTTGCCTTTCTCCCCCCCCCCTTATTTCCTGACCCACTCTGGACTTCTGAGGCTCTGGGGCCGCTACCTTCTACTGAAGGGTCATATAAGTCCTACATTATACACGTTACTCTCCTACTATGGCCCTAATACTTTTTTATCAACCTGTTCTGCACTCTTTCTCACCAGTTTGAAGGCCTTGTGGTATGTGGAGGCGCCTCAAACCTTGCTCTGGATCCGAGTTTGGACAAATCTAAACATATGGGTGCCCAATCGCGTCACCCACCCAGGGCAAGCCTTTGAGTGGCCAAACTGCTCCATTCTCTGGGCCTAGTTGATATCTGGCGAGAAAAGCATCCATCTACCAAGGATTACACTCATTATTCCCATGCCCATAGCCTTTATGCCCGGATAGATCATATCTTTGTTCACTCCTACTTTGTCCCTTCTATTTAACAAGCAAGTATTAGAGAAACGGCCTGGTCAGATCACACTATTGTCTCTATGTCTATCGAGCATACCACCCCTGGGCATAGGCCTTTCAATTGGCAGCTGAATGAGTCCATATTGAGCGACCCAGTTCGGTGCACTGAAATAGCTAAGTGTATAGTGAAATACTTCCAATTAATCCAATCAGATTCCATCTTGCCTGTTACTGTATGGGCTGCTCATAAGGCGACAATTTGGGGCAAACTTATCCAGATTGCATTGCAAATTAAACGTGAATGTAGAGTTGACATAGAGTGCCTGGATGAGGAGCTCAGCTCGCTCTGTATGGCACATAAGCGCCACCCGAATAACGCTAATCTTCACCGTATTGAAACTACTAGGCTGTCCCTAAACCTATTGCACACTACCCGAGCTGAAACAAGTCTGCGCTGGTCGGCGGCAACATTTTATATACAGAAAGATTGCATCGGATCTATGCTAGTTGCGAAACTTAGCCCTAAAATGCAACGTTTTATAACCCTTAAAATTTGCTGCCCTTCCAGTGTCTATACCCACAGACCACAGATTCTATTCCAAACTTTATCAATCTGCTCCTACAGTAGACTCGGACGGCTCACTGCTGCCTTTTCTCTCGGTGATCAAAATTCCAAAATTAGGGAGCTGCTGGACTCTCCCATCGCGGGGGAAGGAAGTCCTCCAAGCCATTAAATTGATGAAGCGTGCCTTGGTGCCTGGGCCGGACGGGTTCTAGGCATATTATCAGAAATTTGATGACACTTTAGCACCTCACTTGGAGAGGTTCTTTAACTCCCTACAGACTGACTTGACTCGGACATGAACATTTATCTCTGTGATCCCAAAACCAGGGAAAGACCCCAGAGAGGTTGAAAATTATAGACCAATTTCCTTAATCAACAATGACTTTAAGCTATTAAAAGATATAATACAACATTTACAAAAATTTGAGAGGTGTACTCACTTTTGTGAGATACGGTATGTCCGCAATATCTTTTTGTTGTTCCCTTTAAAAACAGATTTACTTCTGTCTGGAAAGTATAACTAGCAACACTGAGAAAATGTACTGATTCAATTGGGGAGTTATTTCTGCTCTGCTTGTGGAACTGCAAGTGGGCAGGCACATACTTGTTTCATTATTACTACTACATTCATTTTTGCATATGTATGTTGTTATCTCAAATAGCTTAGACAAGCGCACACTACATGAAAAAAACAGCAATATTATTTCTGCACATGTAGAAGCAGGGTTAATAAAATATTTTTATGAAAATTGCAATTGTGGCTAGTGTATTGTGTTGTGTTAGCACCTTGGTTATGGTTACACTGAAAACTCTGCACAAAAACATATAGGCTGAAAAATTACCAAAAGTCCAAAATACCTTGCAACGGCCTATTACCTTAACCGCTTGCCGACCGGCTTGTGTACATGTACTGCTGCAGAGCGGAAGCGTAGCATGAATTGTCGTATATAAACGGCGATTCGCGCAGCTAGTGGGCGGGCACGCTTGTGCCCGCCGCACGTTGCGTGAGTGTGGCCTCGGGTCAGGCGGACCCGATGTCCGCTGGCAACCCACAATCGCCTACCACAGAGGAAGAGTGGGGAACCGCCGATGTAAACACGGCGATCCCCGTTGTGTCAGGCGGCATGACAGTGATTTACTGATTACTGTCATCGGAGTCAGTTAGCTCTGTCACGCCCCTGCCAGCCCAGCCCCCACACAGTTAGAACATGCTGAGGGAACACACTTAACCCCTTGATCGCCCCCTTAGTGTTAACCTCTTCCCTGCCAGTGACATTTATACAGTAATCAGTGGCTATTTTTAGGTCTGATCACTGTATAAATGTCAATGGTCCCAGAAAAGTGTCAAACGTGTCCGATATGCCCGCCACAATATCACAGTCCCGATAAAAATTGCAGATCACCGCCATTACCAGTAAATAAAAATAAAAAAATAAAAACGCCATAAATCAACTCTTAAAGTTTGTAGACGCGATAACTTTTCCGCAAACCAATCAATAAACGCTTATTGCCATTTTATTTACCAGAAATATGTAGCAGAATACATTTTGGCCTAAACTGATGAATACATTTGTTTTTTATATATAATATGTTATAGCAAAAAGTAAAAAGTATCGGGTTTTTTTTTTTGCAAAATTGTCGTTCTTTTCTTGTTTAGAATGCAAAAAATAAAAACAGCAGAGGTGACCAAATACCACCAAAAGAAAGCTCTATTTGTGGGAAAAAAGGACGTCAATTTTGTTTGGGTACAGCGTCGCACGACCGCACAATTATCAGTTAAAGCGAAATCGCAAAAAGTGCTCTGGTCAGGAAGGGGGTAAATCCTTCTGGGGCTGAAGTGGTTAAAATAATCCTTGACCATGTCAGACCTTTGGATAAAATCAAAAGATACCTTTGCAGTGGAGCACTCCCCCCCACACACACTGCAATGGTTAAATGCTAATTTTTGTTTAGGGGTAACTGGGGGGCAGTTTTACTTACCTTATGGCAGGCTCTTGCAGGCTTCCTTCAAGCTGCACAACTAATCTCGCTATCTTCACAGCCATGGCATTCAAACTCATCATGTACAATACAGAATTAGCCATTCTACATTATAAGTAAGGATGCTTAGGGTTCGCCTACAACCCAGTGTGTTGAAGAGGAGAGTGTTGTCTACCAAGAGAGCGAGAGATAGGGTAATTATAAAACTTCTTTTTATGTTTCCCCAGACCAAAAAACAAGAATTTATCCCTTGCAGAGTGTGAGGGGGATTTGAAAGGGTAACATTTGATTTTACCATTCAACTTTTAAAATTAAGTACAACTTTTATACCTAAAATTAAAACTAAAAGAAATGTTAATATTCAAAAATGTAAACTTTAATGTTGGCCATTTTAAACTCATCAAAGCATCAGGTGTTAGCATGTATGCGATCTTTGTTGAGCACACAGTGAATTCAGTAATCATTGATTACATCTCCAATAGTTGACCTGAGACCCACTCTTTTTAATACTCCGCAGTTCCATATTGGCCACAAAGTGAGACAAGCAGCCTCACTACACAATAGGAAAATAAAGAAATTGGGAAGTTATGGACCATGAGAGAACTTATTATAAAATCATTACCCAGAGGCCACTGTGCTTAGTTTAAATGCGCACAGGGATTGCGAAAAGAGGATCATTTATAAAAACATCAAACATTAAGAAACTGTAAAAATGTACCTGTTTTATGTGATAGATATTTGCAATGCCTTCCACCAGCGACGACATTACCATAACTTCATGTGATTTCTTATCATTCATAAACTGGTCTGTTTTTATTTCTTTATCTGTTGATAAATAGAGAAACACACTATTTATAACATATTAGCAAATGGTGTGCTAACTGGAAGTCACTAAAATACACTGTGCATGTGCTCTATATACAGTATACAAGCCCCAATTGTTATATTGAGCTTTTGCCTGTGTTTTTTATCCTGTTACTCTAATTGAGAGGGATCAAGATAATACTTTGCAAAGCGAATATTAGTTAAAAGGGTGAAGATTTGTTCACTTTGAATACCCATTTACATGCAACGACAACTAAAATGCAGGATTTTGTTTATTGCACAGGATTGGGTATTTAAAGTGAACACGGCTTCATCTTACTTATCAATATTTAGCACACATTTGAACACACACTTTTGTGAAGTGTGCAGCCTTTATTTCATGAAAGATTCACAGTATGTCTGTACCTGCACCTACCGGGGGGGGGGGATAAAAAAAAAGTAAAGTAAACCCTCTGCTGACATGAACCTATAGGTAAGCCTACAATAAGGCTTACCTACAGGAAGTAAATATATCTCCTAAACGTATACCCTTTAAGAGTTATTTATGTTGCATAGAGCTAGTGACATCACTGGCACATATACTTTGAAGGAATGGCCACAGGGGCCGTTCCTTCTGAGCCCCATGCCGTGAACGGCAGCTCCCGTGCGCATGCAAGGGAGTATTGTCAACGCAGCTCCGGCCAATCACAGTGCCGGAGCCCGTAAACTCTGAAGAAAGTCCGGGGAAAATGCCAGCGGTGTGCGGGCACCGCTGCAACAACTTTGTTCTAAGATAAGTATTTCATAGTGATTCGTTAATTGTATCTGTATTGTGAATTTTTAATAAAGAGCAATACTGTTGCTGAAAAAAAAAGAGTATTTCATAGTGAGCTAGTATGCGATGCATACTAGCCGATTATGCCTTTGTCTTACAGGGGTTTTTTTACGAGGTTTACAACCTCTTTAAGTCTGCTGTCAGCATGAGATCTGGAAATATGGGCACCTGACTGTTGACACTGCATAAACTATACATTCTCAACATCGCTCTAACCATGCATTTTATAAGTTTTAGTCCAAGTAAATTTAATAATTTAAGGCAAGGCAATAGACTACTTTCAGTAATAAGATGATGCCAATACTCACATAATGCAAGGGGATGCTGTCATATCTGACTGTTCTAGTTTTGTCTCTGCCCCATGTATAAAAAAAATGATAGCACACACTACGGGATTTGTACATTTGTATTAAATGAGGGATGTTGGTAGCTATTGTAGGAGTTATTCACAACTGTTTAAAAATACAGTGCTCAGCATAAATGAGTACACCCCAACAGATTTGTCAGAAAACCTTTACTTTCCTATCAGAATCAAGATTTTCTATGGGACACTATACTTCAAAATACTCCCACAATGTGGGCTATTGATTGCAACCAAGATTTGTTAATTTGCACACACAAAAAAAGTTTTTTTCCTAAAAAATGAATTCAAGACCATGTTGCAAAAATGAATACACCCCAAGGAAAGTCTTGGGAGCAAAGCTAAATTTTAGACAACCAAATCCTAATTAACAAGAATTCAACTACAGTTGAGTCTAATTATTCATTCAACAGGTGTCCAGCAGACAACTGATTATAAAAGGATGTTACTTAACAAAGAAACCCCTTCCTATTTCATGCTGCCAGCAATGGCACCACATGGAAGAGAAATCTCTCAAGGCCTGAGAAAGAAAATAATTTCTTTACAGAAAGGTGAAGGCTACAAGAAGATCAGCAAAGATTTACTTATCAGTCAGAATACTGTAGCAAAAGTGATACAAAAATGTAACAAAGTGGGACCTGCAACTATCTCACAGACATGTCCAGGCCGTTCATGGAAGTTTTTTTTTTATATCAAATTTTATTGTTTAATGAAGAAGAACAATAGGGAAAACATGTCAAGTGCTGGTACATTTACAAGTGGAGTATTAGGGAGAGAGGGGGAGGGTAAGGAAAAGAAAAGAAAGGGAGGGGGGGAAGAAGTAGTCTTAAAGATAAGTGGGTAGCGTGGGTCAGGAGGGGAAAGGGTTTAGGGGGTTCAAACAGAAGATTCCACCAGGCCAAGTATTTAGGGAAAACACAACAGGGAAATACTGTTGTTCGAGAAAAAAGGGGATTTTTTTTTTTTTTTTATGTCCTGGATAGATAAGAGAGACCTGAGCACCCTCAGCCGATCCCCCCACCCCCAATGCTGGGAGGGAGGGGAAAGGCCGCCGGCGAATGGTCTGCGTCCAGGGGTTAATGATGGTGCTAAACATTGAGAACAGTACAAGATAGGGTAGGATTGGTGGACACTTGGCATGGAGGAATTCGATTTCACTCAAAAGTAGAAAACAAGTTTAAATATTGAGTTCTAACATATAAAGAGAGAATTATATAAACTGGAAGCATTAGGGGGCCGAGAGATGGGAAGAGACTCTCCGTAGTCATGAAGTCTTGATGCTCGTATGCGCAGGGAGAGAGAAGGGTTGTGTTTGGAGGCTTGTGTCAAGGGACAGCTAGTTCGCAGTGCAGGGGATATTGATGAAGTTGTTAAGTTTGAGTCTCAAGTTGTACAAATGAGGGGGTGTGAGACCTTCCTGCTCCTTCTTGGAGAGAGTGGTTGAGATGTAGGAGTCCCAGCGCCGGTGGAAGCGCATTTGAGTTTCTTGTTTATTGGACCATAAGTCTAGTAATTCTCTGAACAGGAGAGCATTGAGTTGTCATTGGACTTCAGGAGTGGTAGGAGGACTATTTTGAGTCCAGTGAGTCATGATGGCTTTGCGGGCTGCTAATAGGCAGAGATGGATCCAAGGTGCTAGCGGTATTCCTGGGGAAGCCTTTGAAGAGAGAGTTGTGGAATCATCTCCAAAGATCATTAGGAGTGGGTCTAGAAGGATCTCCTGAAGCATGACTGGAGATTAGGGCCTGTACCTCGTTCCAGAAGGGCACCATCTTGGAGCAGAGCCAGAATCTGTGGAGTAGAGTCGGGTTGTCAGCTTTGCACCAAGGGCACGTTCTGGTGCGAGAGGGTATGTCCGTGCCGAAGTAGGGTATATATGCACGATGTAAGATCTTAAGTTGCATTTCTCTCCATGACTCATTGGTGGTTAGTTTCAAGATCTTGTTGTGACCTTTAAGTATGGAAACTTGGAGGTCGTCCTTCTGCAGTTCCCTTGTCCAGGCTTTGATGGATGAGGTCTCCAAGGGTTTTGAGTAATAAGGCAGAAGGCGTTTGTAGATGAGGGAGACAGCGACTGATTTGTTAAGAACCAGAGTGTCCAAGACTGAGGAACGGAATCTGAGTTGGGGGTCGGGGCAGGTCCTGGTTACGAATGAAATGGTCTGCATTAAGTGGAATCTGTGGTGGTCTGGTAAGTTGAACTTTTCCTGTATGGTTTGTAGAGGTAAGGCTTGTCCGGTGCCTGGGTCGAATAGGTTGCTTAGTTTCCTGAGATTATGCCGTTCCCACATTTGGAAGGCCTCGTATTGGGTGGAGGGTAAAAACATCGGGTTGCCCTTAATAACCAAGAAATCGGAGATGTTGGCATGCAGATGTTGAGCTCTTCTTGTTTCTCTCCAAGCTATAAGAGTGTCTCTTATTAATAAACTGGACTTAAGATAGGGCGGGAGGCTGCGTAGGTTGCTATGCAGGGTGTTGCCCAATTCAAAAGGTCGGGCAAGGGCTGATTCAATGGGAAAGTTTGTGTACTTGGATTCCTGGGTGATCCAGTCCAGGCCGCATCTCAGAACACATGACAGGTTGTACAATCTAATATGTGGGAGGCCTAGACCCCCCTCGCTCCTCGGGAGACGCAATTTGGCCAATGCTATTCTGGGTTTTTTATGCTGCCACAGGAAAGCTGATAGGCCCCTGTCTAATTTTTGTAAGTCTTTATGTTAGATAAGGATTGGGATTGTTTGCATTGGATATAGTAGTGTCGCGAAGCCAATCATTTTAAAAAGGCAGCATCTCCCTGTGAGCGATAGGGGCAGGCTCATCCATGAATTAAGCCGATTCAAAATCTTAGTGATTAGCGGAGGATAGTTAAGGGTATAAAGGGATGAGGGATCTCTACCGATGTTCACGCCAAGGTATGTAATATGGTGCTTGGCTATAGGTAGAGGGGAGGAGGAGATCCAACCAGCCCTGCGGTTAGGCTGGAGGGGCAGAATTTCACTTTTAGCAAAGTTGATTTTCAACCCGGAACATTTTCGGAATAGGTTGAAAGTGTCCATAATTAAGGGTAAATCTTGTTGGGGGTCGGAGGTAAAGATTAATATGTCATCCGCGAACAAGGCGGTGCGGATCTCCTCATCCCCTAGTTTGATACCATGCAGGGGAACGCGTGTGGAGAGGTAGCGCAAGAGTGGTTCAAGTGCTAGGTTGAATAAGAGGGGGGACAGCGGGCAACCTTGTCTGGTCCCTTTATGTAGGGGGAAGGGTTCTGAGATAATTCCTGCTGCTACAGCTCGGGCTGTGGGTGCTTTATAGAGGCTTTCGACAAAATGTAGGAAGGGGCCTGAGAAACCAAGTTTGCTGAGGGTCTGAGACAACCAGAGAAAGCTCACGTTGTCAAAGGCCTTCTCGGCGTCGAGGGTGACTATAGCCAGGTTATGTGTGGGGTGAGATTTTGCATAATCTAAGACCGCTAGGACCTTTCTTATATTTGAAGCTGCGGATCTGCCTTGGACAAATCCTGCCTGGGCAGGATGTATCAAGGAGGGGAGAAGTCTAGCCAGACGGGAGGCTACTATCTTGGATAAAAGTTTTGAGTCTACGTTTAAAAGGGAGATAGGGCGGTATGAGCCTGGCTCCTGGGGGTCTTTGCCTTTTTTCTCAATGAGTTTAATGTAGGCCTGGTGGCCAGAGGGAAGGTAGGGGCCCCCCTTCCAAATGTCATTGAAAACGTTGGATAAAGTCCTAGGAATGTATGATATTGTTAATTTAAAGAATTCGGCGGTGAGTCCATCTGGGCCAGGGGATTTGTGGTTAGCTATGTCTTTATTGTATGTTCAATTTCCATCCTGGTGATTGGTGCGTTTAGAGCGGATAGCTGTTCTGGACTTAGTTGGGGGAGCCCAGGAGTGTTGAGAAAGGTGTCAGCAACTGCTGGGTCCAGCTGGTCTGGGGCATATAGAGTGGAGTAAAATCTGTTGTTTATTTCGCCCGGAGAAGAAGTGAGGTTCCCGTCTGTATTTCTGAGTGAGCGAATATGTGTGGGTGTGTGGGGGCCTTTGCACAGCCTGGCCAAAAGTTTCCCCGCCTTGTTGCCCTGTTTGTGAAAGGTAAGGTCCCAGTGGGCTGTATGAATGCGATCTTGGTATTCTGCCCAAGCATCAAATTGTTGCTTGGCCATTTGCCACATAGCGCGGTTTTCAGGGGTGTCATTTTGTTGAAGAGAGCGTTGAGCAGCTCTCAGCTGCCCGCTGGCTTCCGTGTAGCATTCCTTTTATAGTGGGTTGCGTAGACAATAATCTTGCCCCGCAGATATGCCTTGCCTGCGTCCCAAAATAGATTCGGGTTGTCCAGATGTTCTCTGTTATTGGAGGAATATTCCTCCCAGGCTCCGCAAAGGATCTCTTGAAGGTGGGAATCTCCCGCCAAGTATGAGGGAAACCTCCAAATGTTAGGGGAGGTAGGTGGGGAGAAGTCTGAGAGTGTGATTGAGACAGGGCTGTGATCAGATATTGCAATGTCATGGATAGCCATTTCTTGAACATGCCGGAGCAGGGAATGGGTGGCAAACAGGTAGTCTATCCTCGTGAATGTCCCATGTGGGGGAGAGAAGAATGTGAACTCCCTGTCGGTGGGGTGAGTCAGTCGCCAAGTGTCTATTAGATTGGAAGCTGACGTGAACTGCTCTAATTGAGTGGGAGGTCTCTGACCAAGAGAACCTTGTGTTGGGCATTTGTGAGAGGATTTATCTTCTTCTGGGTTTAGGATAGAGTTGAAATCGCCTCCTACTAAGTGTGGGATGGTTGGTTTGGTTAGGAGCCATCTAGTGGTCTCCTGATAGAAATTCAGTGTGGGGGAGTTTGGAGCATAAATGTTGGAGATCTGTAGGTCTTTGGACTGTAGTTTGAGATGTATTGTTGCTTTGCGGCCTAGAGAATCTTGGTTTGAACTCAATATGGGGCACTGTATATTCTTATGTATCAAGATAATCACACCAGCTTTTCTGCCTACCGCTGGGGAACCAAAGACCCTCCCGACCCAGAATTTCTGGAGACGGTGAAAATCCTCTGCACCAAGGTGAGTCTCCTGTAGCAGAGCTATGTCGGCGCGGAGGCGTTTAAGATGTCTCAGGACCTTAGCTCATTTAGAGGGGGAGCGTAACCCCTTAACATTCCAGGTGATTATCTGCATGGAAATGGGAGATTGGTATGAGGTAAACTGTAATGTCTGTGTAACTGGTGTGTGTGGTGTAGGAAGGACTCACTTTTTAGAGGAATAATGAATCGGGTCTCGCTGGGTTGAACATCGCTAGCATTTCTCAGCAGGATGAGAAGAGGGATCAGGGATGGGTTACTGTAAGGAATAAAAAACAGTATTAGACAACAGTTCATCGTGGCAAACTTTCTGGACTTCACTTTTTTCCTCAAGTGCAGTGAACTCAAGTACGGCGAATCCTCCTCTCAGGCTCAGCTAAGAAGCAGGAGCAGTTGGGAAAGGGCTCAGCCTGGTACGGAGAGAAATAGAAGGAATGAAGAGCTCTTGGAACCAAAAATAGAAAAGAAAAATGGAACTTCCTATGAAGGATGAAAATCCTGTTGCCAGGCTGAAGTGGCAGTTGGGACTTGCACAGATTAGGGGAGCAGAGGTTTAAGTGTGCATTGGAGATGCCCCTCCATTGATGTTTGGGCGCAGTCGTTTAGCAGGGTCCTTCCTGGGGCTCCGTTGTTCCCTGGTGTTTGGTAAGAGGGTGCCCTGGGAGGTAGTGGGGCTTAATGCTTTGGCTGAGCTAGACCTGAGGTAGGACTCTGCTTCTTTGGGTGTTTGGAAGGTAAGCTGCTCGCCGTTAGGAGATTGTACCCACAGAATGGCTGGGAAGGCTAGAGAGAAGCGGATTTGCTGCTTGAACAGTTCCGTGCAGACCGCTTGGAATGATTTGCGTTTCCTGGAAACTTCAGCGGAGTAGTCCGCAAAGATTAAAAGATTGGCTCCCTCAATTCTGAGGTTACGGGATCTCCTGAAAGCCTGCAGGACTGCCAGCTTGTCAGCATAGTTGAGAAATTTTACAATGACCACTCTGGGGGATTTGCGATTTGTATCCGGAGGGCCCACTCTGTGGGCTCGTTCTACTGTACAAGGTGCAGGCAGGCCTAGAGCCTCAGGAATGCGTGAAGAGCATAGATGAATGAGAGCATTATTGGGACAGTTCTCTGGTAGGCCTATGATTCTTAGGTTGCTCCTTCTGGATCTATTTTCGAGATCCTCGAGTTTTTCCTGGATGGCTGTGAAAGCATTCTCATGTTTTTCTAAGGTGCCATTAATTTGATATACCTCATCATCTATGTCTGATATTCTGGCCTCAGCGGCAGATAGCCGGCGCGCCTGTTCCCCCAGGTCCCTCCTGAGCTGGGTCATACCTGCTTGTACTGCCGCGTCCACTACCTGGGTGATGTTAGGGAGGAGTATGGCAGCCACTGCTTGCGCTATTTTTGTGTATTCGTCAGGCGGCGGGGGTTTTTGGAGCTCCGGGGCCTGCGCTTCCATCGTATCTGGAGCTTGGTCCGTTGCGGCAGCCATCTTGGCACACCCAGCCGTCGGAGCCTGAGTGTTCGTTCGGCCCGGAGACGGAGCTTCCGTCCTGGAATTCGTCAAGAATTTGTCCATCGGGTGTAGGGGGGCTTCCGTTCGTGAGCCTGTGTCTTTTTGAGGGCTGATTCCTGGTATTGAATGCCAAATTTTGCCTGAGAGAGCGGAGCTGATCGCCTTCACTCCTCACACATGAGGCGCCGGAACCGGAAGTTTTTGCGTTCATGGAAGTTAACACCTTGACAGGAGCATCTTCTATGAGAAGGTTGAAGAAAATCACCATACAAGTTCACTGCAGTTAGCTAAAGAAGTAGAAAGCCAAACTGGGGTGATTGTTTCCCATTACACAAAACAGCGTACACTGCAAAGGAATGGTATGCATGGGTGTCGTCCATAAAGGAAGCCTCTCCTAAAGCCCATGCACAAAAAACCCACCTAGAACTTGGCAGGGCCCATGCTGAAAAAGAAGACGACTACTGGGACTCTGTACTCTGGAGTGATGAGACCAAGATAAATGTTTTTGGAACCGATGGCTTCTAAACTGTATGGCGTTGCAAAGGTGAGGAGTACAAAGAAAAATGCATGGTGCCTACAGTCAAACATGGCGGTGGCAGTGTCCTTCTGTGAGGCTGCTGCTGGTGTCAGGGAGCTGCATTTCATTGATGGCATCATGAATTCACAGATGTACTGCTCTACATTGAAAGAGAAGATGCTACCATCACTCCATGCCCTTGGTCGTCGTGCACTTTTCGAACATGACAATGATCCAAAACACACATCTAGGGCCACTGCTGCATTTCTGAAGAACAGGGTGAAAGTTATTCAGTGGCCAAGTGTGTCTCCTGATCTGAACCAAAACTAACACCTATGGGGAATTCCGAAGAGACGTTAAGCATCACTCTCCATCCAGCATTCAGGCTCTAAAAGAGGTCGTTCTTGAGGCTGGGTTCACACTGCAGCACGGAGTGGCTCACAGCAGGGTTCTGGTGCGTCCCCATTCACCGTTTCAGGTCCAATTTCAGACTGAATCTTTGGCTGAATTCAGACCTGAAACGGACCAGAAGACGCACAGGACTGTGCATTTTACAACAGAGCAGCTCCAGGGATGTGTGAGAGAGCCAGTCACAATCTCCTGACATTCAAATTGGATGCGGCGAAACTCACATACAAGTCGCAATAGTGTGAACCCAGCCTAAAAAAATGGAAAAAGATAGCTATACAGTATCTAAGAAAAGTGATTACACCCCTCATATTTTGTAAATATTTTATTATATCTTTTCATGTGACAACACTGAAGAAATAACATTTTGCTACAATGTAAAGTAGTGAGTGCACAGCTTGTATAACAGAGTAAATTTGCCGTCCCCTCAAAATAACTTAACACACAGCCATTAATGTCTATACAGCTGGCAACAAAAGTGAGTACACCCCTAAGTGAAAATGTCCAAATTGGGCCCAAAGTGTCAATATTTTGTGTGGCCACCATTATTTTCCAGCATTGCCCTCTTGGGCATGGAATTCACCAGAGCTTCACAGATTGCCACTGGAGTAATCTTCCACTCTTCCACATGACGACATCAAGAAGCTGGTGGATGTTAGAGACCTTGCACTCCTCCACCATTCGTTTGAGGATGCCCCACAGATGCTCAGTAGGGTTCAGGTCTGGAGACATGTTTTGCCAGTCCATCACCTTTACTCTCAGCTTTTTTAGCAAGGCAGTAGTCATCTTGGAGGTGTGCTTGGGGTCGTTATCATGTTGGGATACTGCCCTGCAGACCAGTCTCCATAGGTCACAGCACATGTTGGCGTTCATGGTTCCCTCAATAAACTGTAGCTTCCCAGTGCTGGCAGCCCTCATGCAGCCCCAGACCATGACATTCCCACCACCCTGCTTGACTGTAGGCAAGACACACTTGTCTTTATACTCCTCACCTGGTTGCCGCCACACACGCTTGATACTATCTGAACCATATACGTTTATCTTGGTCTCATCAGACAATAGAACATGGTTCCAGTAATCCATGTCCTTAGTCTGATTGCCTTCAGCAAACTGTTTGCGGGCTTTCTTGTGCATTATCTTTAGAAGAGCCTACCTTCTGGGATGACAGCCATGCAGACCAAGTTGATGCAGTGTGTGGCGTATGGTCTGAGCACTGACAGGCTGACCCCCACCCCTTCAACCTCTGCAGCAATGTTGGCAGCACTCATACATCTATTTCCCAAAGACAACCTCTGGATATGATGTTGAGCATGTGCACTCAACCTCTTTGGTTGACCATGGCGAGGCCTGTTCTGAGTGGAAACTGTCCTGTTAAACCGATGTATGGTCTTGGCCACCGTGCTGCAGCTCAGTTTCAGGGTCTTGGCAATCTTCTTATAGCCTAGGCCATCTTTATGTAGAGCAGATCCCCACAAAGTTCTTTGCCATGAGGTGCCATGTTGAACTTCTAGTGACCAGTATGAGAGTGAGAGCGATAACACCAAATTTAACACACCTGCTCCCCATTCACACCTGAGACCTTGTCACATGACACCGGGGAGGGAAAATGGCTAACTGGGCCCAATTTGGACATTTTCACTTAGGGGTATACCCACTTTTGTTGCCAGCGGTTAGACATTAATGGCTACGTGTTGAGTTATTTTGAGGGGACAGCAAGATTTACAAAATGTTTACTACTGTGTAATCCCTGTCATTGGTCAGAAAGATCATATAGCATAGGGTCAATCCCAGCAGCCCTGTACCATGTGATAGCTGTCACCGCCATACCAGTTACAGTGTCCCTGATCATTGCCACACCAGATACAGTGTTCCTGATTGTTGCTACATCAATTATAGTGTCCTTGTTCATTGCCACACCAGTTAAAATGCCCCATCTTGTTATGGAAAATAAATAAATAAATAAAATGTCCCTGATTACTACCACACCACTCATATTGTCCCTAATCACCACCCACTTACACTGTCACAAAATCATTGCCACCCAGCTAACAATGTGTATGATCACTGTCACACTGTCCCTGATTATCACCACACCAGTTATATTTTTCCTGATTATCACCATACTAGTTACAGTGTCCATGATCACCACCCCATCAGTTATGGTGTCCTGATCACTGCTACACCAGTTACAGTATCCATGATCACTGCCACACCAGTGCAGTGTTGCCTCTGCCTGTACCAATTCTGACCTCTTTATTGACCATTTTTCTGCTTGCTGCCTGGACTAATCTATGCCTGTTTGCTGACCATGTCTTTGCCTGAAGCCTGAACTGACCCAACTGCACATGCTGCTGACTATGTTCCTACAAGACACCAGTCCCAGCCATCCCCAGCAGACAAACTGCACTCCTGGAACCACAGGAACTGTTTTGTCCTTCCTTTCTTCAGCCTCCTGTACTTCTTGGCCAGTGAACATGGCATTCCTGAGAGCAGTCATGCCAATAGGCTTGCAAGAACTGGGAATGTAGGTGATGCTACACTAAGCTATATTCCCCGATGACTTGTATGGAGGTGACCATTACAATACATTGGTATTGACAAAATTGGTCGATTTATGTGATACAAGAGATACAATGTCCAGTACATAATCAGTCCAGGCAGTGAAAGTCTCACACGTGTAGTATCTTCATGCTTATCAGGAGTAGCAGAATGTGTTTTGGGGTGTTATTCTAAGTATGGCAGTGTTGTGAATGAGAAATATCTTATTAAATTGACAACTTTGTGTAAAGTTTATTTTCTTTCCACATTTTCCAAAAGCTTGTTGTAAAAAATGACCATGCCTCTACAAAAATACTTTGAGGCATTTACTGGTGGTCATTTTTCCACTGTCCTGGTGCTCCAGGGCCTCCAAAAATGTGATAGGTAGTCAGGAAATTAGATGCTTAATTTAGGCCCCTTAAGGTGCTCCTTGGATTCTGGGCCACTGTATGCATGTAACCCATGAAAAAGTCTCACACGTGTGGTATCCCCATACTCAGGAGACATAGCAGAATGTGTCTTGGGGTATAATTGTATGCCCATACTGTGTGTGAGAAATAACGCGTTAAAATGACAACTTTGTGAAAAAAAAATAATTGTATTTGACTTCTTAAATTTCCCCAAAAATTGTGACAAAAAATTACAACTTCAAAAAAAACTTACCATGCCTCTTATTAAATACTTTGGATTGTCTACTTTACAAAAAGGGGTCATTTCAAAGGTATTTGTACCGTCCTGGCATTATAGGGCCTCAAGAAATGTGATATGCAGTCTGTACATCAGGATTTATCAATTTTCAAATATACTGTATATACTATAGTTTGTAGACTCTATAATGTTCACACAGGCTAAATAATATGCACTGATTTGGGTTTTCTTAAAAAGAAAAAAGAAAAGAAAAACATGTTCAGTATTTTTCATTTATATAGAAAATAAATAAATAAATAAAAACAGCGGTGATTAAATACCACCAAAGGAAAGCTCTATCTAAAAAACGAATAAGAAAAATGTAATTATTTTGACTAATTGTCATTCAAAAGTGAGAGCTAAACATGGCCTGGACTGGAGAAGGGGAAAGTGCTTGGACTTGAAGTGGTTAAAAACAACTGCATATACCAGGGATTTTTTCACTGGAAGATGTAAATGATAATGAACCCATCAAACCTACAGTCTACGTTATGTTAGAAATGAAATGAACGTGCAGATAACATGTATATGTCCAATTCCACAGATCCTATTGGGGTTCACTAAAAACACACTTTGAATTATCTCATTCAGCTATATAAAGTTCAGTAGTTCAGATGACCTAATACATCTAAATAATAAAACCAGTAGATCCAGAAGTCCATCTGTGTGAGTTATCTTGGAGGGAACTGGATTCTCTTGGGGAACTTAAAGGTCAAGGAAGCAGGAAGGCTTCATATAGTCAAGGCAGTTGTTAAAGTCAGCGCTGGCAAAGTCACCTAACAGCATAATAACTGGCTGCTCTCTCGATTCCAAAAACAGCATATCACGGCCCTCCTTTGCAATGTTTTGCTTATAAATATCCCCTGTTCTCAAATTTAAACTGACATTAATAAATATAAATATATAATTATGATTTATTTGACAGAAGTTAAAGTTTGCAGATCCTTCCTTCTAAATTACACAGTGTAGTAACATGCTAGATATGGTTACATGCTATAGTACAGTTAATAAGTTAATTGGAAGGTTATATGCCAGATTAAACCACATGTGCCAGCTAAGCTAATTTGAAACCTTCATGGTTTGCATGGTCTTCATTATGTCTACTTGATTACATAACATGTTTTAAAGTTTTCTTTTTCTAGGTGGCCATCTAAAAACATTATGCCTGACAATTTCTCAATCAGTCTCCCTGTGTAGCTGTGCAATGCAAAAGTTTAAATAACACTACTACTAGGCACCACTAATCCACAGAAAATCAGAACCTACCACTGCAGTAGTTCACCGAAAAAAAAAAGTGTCTGGATGCTAATTGTGACCACTTTGAGCACCTAATGTGATTGCATAATTCAAACATGACTTACAGCTACCCTATGGTGTTTAAATAAATCTAGTAATAACATTTTTCTGCATATATTTTTCATGCTGAAGTGTGCACACATTTTTTGGGCCCCTCTGTACAAGTAAAGTTAATTAGTGAAGTCAATTAAAAAAAAAAAAAAGGTCCTATAGTGTAAATCCACCATCAATCACATCATCCAGTAATGCAGATCCTGTCAATCATAAAGCCATTCGCCCGCTGAATGATGAAACACACCGAAAGCTCAAACAGGGGCAAGGTCTCCAAGTGACGTCATTGACCCTATGTGGACATGACCATATTTGGTCAATGACATCACAGGAAAACATCATTTTAAAATGTAAATCTGCTTTCTAATAAGCATGTAAAACACTTATAACACTTTTTTTCTATGAATAACAATAAGACATCAAATTTATAAAAACAAGTGTGTATATTTTTAATTGTTTTTGCTATTAGTTATAGAAAAATGGAAGCAAAAGTTTTTGTCATAGGGAATTTTACAGAATCCTAAACAGCTGAACTACTTTGACAAAAGTTGTTTGGCTCTCCTTCACTGAATAGAATACTGGGTTTAAGGTACATTTCTGAACATATTTAGTAAAAAAGAAAGTTATATATAGTCTATGATTTGGAATAGAAAACCTTCAGTTGAGGCAATGTCTAGCTCTTTATTTTAAATGACAGTCTATAGTGCTGTGAAGTGCTGTAGTCTTCGCAACCAATATTTACTGTAGGAATGGGAGCACAAACTGACACAAAAGACATCTTTTGGATGTCAAGTAATTTATTTAATAGTCCTGCAACAAACAGTGGCAAGAATCGCAGCACAAAAGAGAAGCATTTGGATTTGGTATTTCTGGTGTCATGATCCAGGGAATGTTTATAATACATTTTTGGTCCTAAAATTGTCTTAGTCTGCTTTTGTGGTAATGAGTTCTATTCATGCATATGCGAGCAGTTGTTTTTATATGCTTTCTTTATTGTGATACTGAGGGGTTTTAGCAGTTGTTTTTATATGCATTCTTTATTGTGATACTGAGGGGTTTTAGTAGTTATATTTATATGCATTTTTTATTGTGATACTGAGGTTTTTTTTTTATTTAAACCAAATCTGCCTTTGAGTTCTAATGCAACTCAATATTTTGGTAATTTAAACTATGATTTTTTTTTCATTGAAAATAAATACAACTCTATTTATTGGACAAAGTTTTTACTCTTCTGAAACCCTAGAGATGCCTAAGATGTATATGTTAAAATGCTTTAGGCAGGTGGGAACAAATGCTGTATATTAACCACTTCAGCCCCGGAAGGATTTCCAGCTTTAGGACCGGAGCCCTTTTTGCAATTCGGCGCTGCGTCGCTTTAACTGACAATTGCGCGGTCGTGCGACGTTGTACCCAAACGAAATTTGCGTCCTTTTTTCCCCACAAATAGAGCTTTCTTTTGGTGGTATTTGATCCCCTCTGCGTCATTTCTGATCGCCGCTATAAACAAAAGAAGAGCGACAATTTTGCAAAAAAACCCAAATTTCTTACTTTTTGCTAAAATACAAATCCAAAAAAAATATAAAAAAAACATTTTTTTTCACCGTTTTTGGCCGATTTATATTCTTCCTCATATTTGCGATAAAAAAAATCGCAATCGGCGTTTATTGATTGGTTTGCGCAAAGTGGTCACGTTTACGGATGATGAGAATTCATTTTTGGGGTTTTTATTTTTTTTTATTTTTTACTAGTAATGGCGGCGATCTGCGATTTTTAGCGGTACTGCGATATTTCAGCGGACATGTCGGAGCATTTTGACACTTTTTTGGGACCATTGGCATTTATACAGCGATCAGTGCTATAAAAATGCACTGATTACTGTGTAAATGCCATTGGCAGTGAAGGGGTTAACCTGCAGGGGGCGCTCTAAGGGTTAACTATGTTCCCTGGGCGTGTTCTAACTGTGGGGGGACTGTCCTAGCAGGGGAAGGGAAGTGGTCACAGCCTTCGTATACAGGAAGGCTGTGATCACAGCCCTTCCCCCTTCACAGAACGGAGGTCCGTGTTTACATACAAGGACCTCCGTTCCTTCACTCCGGGGGGGCCATCGCGGGTAGCCGGCAGCAATCGAAGCCGCCGCACCCGCTCCCTGGCCCGCCGCACCCGCTCCCTGGCCCTCCCCTAACACAGCTCACTAGGCGCGATCACGCGGCTGCCGTCATATGACGGCGATCCGCGTTACAGAGCCACTTTGCCGCCGTCAATTGCCGATCGGCGGTCGGCAAGTGGTTAAGAATGCTTTCAGAAATAAAAGCGTTAATAGTTTATGTTTATCAATTAAGGGCTTAAAATATGACTAAAACTAAAATGGCATTTTAGTCAAAAGACTATGACTAAAACTAAATCGAAATCAATACATTTTAGTCGACTAAAATCGAGTGGGTTTAATTAAGTTGTAATGCAACTGAGTGGAGTTTAAGATGACCTCCAATTTTACTTACATGTGTAAAGACAAAAGAAGAGCCGTAAAAATGTGTCTATCTGGTGATGGATGAATCTGTTGTGGCCCGCCGGTCAACCCCGGCTGTATAAATACCCCCGAGTCGGGGAGGGTCCCCGCCAAAGGCATTCTGAGACCCCAATGGAGACAAGGGTAGGCAGAAGATACCACGTCTGGCATGATGTCAGGTGCGGGATCACGCCCACTCAATCAATGTTTCCAAACAATTAGTGAAAAGGTTGGGCATCAACTAGGAAAACAGACCTGTGCTAACAAAACCAACAAAAACAAGGGTCAACAGACCCTGCTTAAAAGTACCGCTTTCAGAAGCCTGCATCTGAAAGCTGTATCTGCAGAAGTTTGGACATCTACCTGGTAGAATTTTGAAAAGGTATGAATAGAACACCAAGTGGTGCCCCTACAAAGCTGGGCTATAGGGCCTGGTGCCAAAATGCCCAAGAAACTCCCACTGGTGGAATGGGTGTTAAAAAGCACAGGAGGAGAATTGCCCTTGAGAGCGTAAGCTTTAGCAATCTGCTTTTTTATGGACTCGAACGCAAGGTGTCCCTTGTGAGGTCCTGAGAACAGGTTAAATAGGGAATCTATCTGCCTCATCAAATCTGTAGCTTTGAGGTAGACTCTAATAGCTCTGGCTATGTCTAGGCAATGAAGAAAAAATAATTTTGGTGCGTTAGAGCAGGGCATAATGATGGAAAGACTGTCACTGAGGTAAAAGCCTGAGATCACCTTAGGAAGAAAGGGTGGTCTTGGGTGTAAGACAACCTTGGCTGTGTGAAGCATGAGAAACTGTTTCTTACAGGAGATGGCTGCCAACTCAGAGACATGCCTTTGCAGGAGAGATCTTCTAAGGCAATAAGCCTTATAGCTTCAAAGTGTGGTTTCTGCAGGGTGGAGAGGACCAAGCTCAGATCCCAAGGAAGAACAGGGTTAGGCAAGGGGGGCTTAAAGTGATTGTAAAGGAATTGTTTTTTTTTCTTAATAACAAATATGTCTAGTTTACCTGCTCTGTGCAATGGTTGTGTACAGAGCAGCATCAATCCTCCTCTTCTAGGGTATCCTGCTGGCACTCATAGGTCCCCTCCAAGTGCCTTGTTCAGACTATGATTGACAGAAGCAAGAGCCAAAGGCTTCCATTGCAGCCTCCATGTCCAGTGAGGAGGGAGAGAGAGAAGAGAGTTGCTGCTCTTTGTCGCAGAACTGGATTAAGGAGCTGGGGAAGGGGGGAGCTGAACACAATATTTTTTACCATAATGTATTTCAGCTAGAGGATCCTGATGAAGGTGGTTTTGGGATCTTCAGCTGTGAGAGTAAAGCTTTCCCTCCAGTGATGTTTTTAATAAACTGGTCAAGTGCCTCTCCAAGTAAGGGTATACGTGTGAGGTGCTTGTTACAGCCAGCTTCAGCTGTCCAGGCTTTAAGCCACAAGATTCGGAGCATGTGAATGGAGATTAAAGTCATTCTGGAAATATGTCTCATGGCATGTTTTAGGGCATTCACACAAAAGAGCTGAGCATAAGCAGCTGCTGTGATTGCTCTGTTAAAGCACAATTCTGGAAAATGGGGTCATATTGTTCATTGCCCTAATCCAGTTACCTGCAGTTTGACATACTGAAATCGCAGTGAGAGCTGGTTGGATAACAGGGGATAGACCACTTTGTCAACTATTTTTCCACTGGATTCAGCAAAGATTTAGGGGGAGTTAAAAATCCTGACAGGAGTGATCCAAACGGCATAGACAGCACATTCTATCTGTCCTTGAAAAGGAAATGTTTTGAAAGGTTCTATAGGTTTTTTCGTACCTAAAGGGGCACGGTGAGAAGAAGGGAAAACAAGCTGCAGAATGCCAAGGTTTTTGGGGATGGCAACAATGAGCCTTTCCACATTAGCAAACATGTTGCGTGAAGCTCCCTGTTTAATATAGGGGCATTCTGGGAAAGAAAAATCTTCTGCAGCTTCCTCCTATACTGCCTCTATGTCATGTCTAGGGCAGGCATACCAGAATTAAGCTCAGGTAGAGAAACTGGAGTAGAAGAGTGGCATTTTTTAGCCCTAGCCAAAGATGGCTGTATTAAGGCTGTTATTTATCCTAGGAATTGTGATATAGGTGTAGAAAATCCTGCTTCTGTCAAATAGGCCTCTTGTTGCGTGCCTGAAACTGAGCTAGAATTGGATGCAGAGATCAGTGTTAGAGCTGACCCCTGCTCTGATGCAAGGGATACATCATCACTCTGATGTTTTTGCAGAGTGTTGTGCAGACCTTCAGCAGATTGAATGTTCACCTGCAGTTTTGAAATGGCTCCTTTTTGTCTGGTCTCTGCTGTAACATGTGAGGGTATACCCCTGTGGGGTACTCACAGAGTAGGTTGTGGAATATAGGGTAAGCGTGCCAAGAAAGAGAACACAGCACCATGGGTGTAGATATCCTATAATTAATCATTGTGGCAAAAGGGTGAGAGGAAGCGCCTAAGTATCCTATAAGGACCCTAGGTAGAGGTGGAGGAAAAATGTGCAACCTGTGGTATGATGTCACACCTTCTCATCTACCTGAGACTTATCTCTGAGAAGCTGAATTTTTAACACCAAATTTTAAAAGTTTACACTGTAGTGATTACAATTCAAATATCTCCCCGATTTTTAACAGTATTGGTCAGAAGTATACAGGCTGACTCTCCCTTACCTGTTTTTGATACTGGACCCTAGGTTTCCCCCATTACTGTGGGCATAACCTCGAAGGGTTTTCACTACAAAACAGATTATAATCTACTGCAGAGTAGGAGATGGTGCAGATGAGGCATCCATGCTCTCTGAACATGTTAAAGCAACACCCTGGTGTCTTGGATTCCCAGCACAGAGCACACTATGTCAATCTATGTGTACATACAATTTAAACAATGGTTGTAGTGCATGGGTTGTTCCTAAAAATTATCCCAAAAACAAATTGTGCACAGAACAAGAGCCACCCAAATAACATTATTAGACCAACTGTCACATAGTATGCACCTCAGTCTGTTCATTACTGGCTATTTGTTTTCCGTAAGTCTGTCTTTTTTTTAGCGAAGTTTAAGCTTTTTTTAAAAACAAAAATGTAATCATTTAATTTTTTTTTTAATTTTCACACGGAAATCTGGCCAGTAACACACTTCCTGTCATAGGGTTTCTCCACTCTGGAAGGAGGAGCAACGGAGACAGGTTTGGACAGCAATACATGGAGAGAGTAATCTTAGATGCACTAGTAGATTTAGATGGACTTGACTAACAAAACCAAAATCTTTATAGGCAATTACAGCAAATTTGTTTTCCCATTTTGGGATAAAGGTTTTACATAAATGAATATATTGTGACCGTAGTAAGCACCCCTGTCAGTGGTAATGGTTTGTTTGCATCCTCTCACAACAGAAAATGGGGTCAGTGTACCCATAAACAAAAAAAAAAAAAAAAACACCTGCAGGTCAGGTCATTGCCAAATCCCAATTAGATACAAAGAAGGAAGGATTTTTGACGGGACTTTGGAGGCAATGTCGGACAGTCACATGTAATAAAACAATTATATATTATTGAAATGTATTGTTAAAAATGCATGATTCAAACGATTATGATACACGAAATAAGAACGATCAATATGACAAAAGAAGTACTTAATTGTAAGTTAGAACCCCAATGTTTCGACTTCTTATGAGTCTTCTTTAGGGAGTCTTAATTCCGTACAAAAGTACATTGTAACATTAACCGCCTCAGGACCGCCCACCGTCAAATGACGGCGGAGCGGTCCTGCTCTCACAGCGGGTGGACGTCATATGACGTCCTCCCTTTAAGCCGGGATTGCGCGCGATCGGGCGCGTGCATCCCGGCTCTATCGGTGTCGGCGTGTCCCCAGGACACGCCGCTTCACCGACAGGGGTGAACAGCCATTGATTATGGCTGTTCACCACGTGATCGGCTGTGACGAAGTCACAGCTGATCACAAATGGCACGCCCGCCGTTTGCACGGCGCATGCGCGCGATCGGGAGCGCGCTGCGCGTGCGTGTCGGTGGCGGCGTGTTCCTGGGGAACACTGCCTGTCACCGACACTGGTATCAGCCGCTGGCTGTAATCTACTTCACAGCCGATCACATGTAATGTAAACAGAGTGGTAACTCACTGTTACCAGCTCTTCTCTCCTCACACAGAGTCCAGTGTGAGGAGAGAAGAGCTGGGATCAGTGTCGGTCGCCGACTATGGTCACAGCCACTGTCCGTCACAAGGGGTCCTTGTGCGGCGGTGGCTGTGCGTGCGCGTCGCGCGAGGGCTAGCGCGCGTACGCGGCACGTTTGCCGCCCGCACGGTAAACACTAGTCGACACTGAAGCAGTGTCGGCTAGTGCACCACTTGTCGGTATTAGTTACCGACAAGTGGGGACAGCCACTTCGCCGCAC
>BLSH010238979.1:211683-231848 GCA_018402905.1 Glandirana rugosa
CATGATATAATTAACAGTAAACAAAGAAATTGGTGTTGTCATGGACCGTGCTTTTGGGGGAAGGACAGGTCCGGTAAAAAGTCGAAAGTCGCGATAGTGTGAAACTTACTGTTAATGAGTAGTACGTTGTGCCATGGGTATACTTTAAACGCAGGAAAAAAAGTGTGTTTATCTCGAAAGAAAACCACCATAAATTAGTGATCCTCCCCCAAATAAAAAACACGATATTCATTTTTTTCTAACTTTTAAAAAACTTTTTTACGGAAAAAGAAACAAAACCAGTATTTTAAAACGTTTAATCATTAAAAAGAAACAAGCAGTATAAATTTTGGCCAAAATTTACAAAGAAAAATTACTAATTTGCAAAATTTTATGACCAAAACAAAGAAAAAGGCATTTTTTCAAAAAATTTTCAATCTTTTTTTACTTATAGCACAAAAAATAAACCCCCTCCTAGTGATTAAATACCACCAAAAGAAAGCTCTATTTGTGTGAAAAAAAGGACGCAAATTTCATATGGGTACCGTGTTGCATGATGAGTAATTGTCATTCAAAGTGTGATAGCGCTGAAAGCTGAAAAATGGCCTGGACAGGAAGGGGGTTTTCGTGCCAGGTACTGTTGTGGTTAAAGAAACAAATGACAATTAATATAGTACATAAGTATAACAATGTTTGTCAACATCCACAAGAATGTATAGCATATAAAAAAACATAACAACATGTATCTAAACTTACAATGCCAGTGAGTAGAAAATGTAACCCACAAGGAACAGAGCCAGCCCAGGGAAGACCATTCAATGAAGGATGGAAGGATCTATAGTTATATGTAAAATATATTAATTTATGAGGAGGGTCTCTTTTATACAAAAAGGTTTATCAAAAGAAAGGGTACATATAAATGTGTATAGTTACATTAAATGGAGACAAACTGAATATATAGCAGCTGGGAAGGTGAAAACTCCCACAGGGAAGGGAGTGGACACAGGAAAAGAGACACCTGGGGTCTTAACAAACAGGGTGGTCTTTGAAGATGGAGCCACAGTACTGAGCAGCCGGAATAAGGCTTGAGAGTGGCTAAACCTAGCCCTAGAATATAATAGAAGAGCCCAAGGGGTATGGAATCAGTTCATGCAGCAATGCGAGTATAACTAAAAAATTAGTTTTTAAGTTAAGCATAGAGCAGTAATGATGTGGCACAAAAGAGCCCATCTAATGTCTGGTTTTCTCACTGCCATTGGTTGAGAGAGATGCATCGCGTCAGCATCACTGCATCTTTATGCAATCATTTTTGACATCCTGGCACCCCCGGAAGTGACGCTGGAGTCCTCCCGCTCCTGGAAGATTTAGTGTCCTCCTATGGCGCCGCTTGCGTCAGAAGTGTGTGATGGGGGAAGGAGTGTGTGGACATGGAACGCACGTCACATGCGGCCGGCTGGTGGCATGTGTTCCATTGACTGGAAATGCCTGCACATCCACAAGGAGTGCTCCGTCTTGCCGGATCCTCCTTTGGATTGGCGGGTCAGCCTGGTAGGTGCTTAAATGGGTGGTAGTGGCATCCTGCTTTGCCACTGCCGGCATTCTTACTGTACAGATCCGTCTGTAAAAATGGCTGCTGAGCGCACCGACCGCCGAGCACAGGGCGAGGGGAGGGAGGGGAAGGCGGTGGGAGACCAGCTAGGAGCCCTTAACCTGGGAGCCCCCATAGAGGTGGAGGGTGCGACCTTCTTTAAATGGTCTTCTCTGGGCTGGCTCTGTTCCTTGCAGGTTAAGCTGTTGGCGGTTACATTTTCTACTCGCTGGCATTGTAAGTTTAGATTCTTGTCGTTATGTTTTTTGATATGCTATACATTCTAGTGGATATTGACTAACATTGTTATACTTATGTACTATATTAATTGTCATTTGTTTCTTTAATGTTAGAATGTACTTTTGCATGGAATTAAGACTACCTGAATAAGACTCATAAGAAGTCGAAACGTTGGAGTTCTAACATACAATTAAGTACTACTTTTGTCATATGAATTTTTTCTTATTTTTTGTATCATAATCTTTTGAATCATGCATTTTTAACAATACATTTTCAATAATATAATTGTTTTATTACACTTGACTGTCCGGCATTGCCTCCAAAGTCCCGTCAAAAATCCTTCCTTCTTCTTTGTTTTCATCCTTTAACTGACACTTTTGATGGATAGCTTGGTCTGTTAAAGAAAGTTGAAAAATCACAGACTTACTGCCTGGATCACCAGGTGAAAACAAACAAAAACTTAAAGAGTAACTCCACTTTTGTCGAGGAAAACATTCCTCTCTGGATAATCTATGTACATTGCAAAGATTTTAACTTTGCTGCAGATGGGAATGTTTTTCCTCAACAAAAGTGGAGTTACTCTTTAAGTTTTTGTTTGTTTTCCTTTATTTTCACCTGGTGATCCAGGCAGTAAGTCTGTGATTTTTCAACTTTGTTTAACCACTTGCCGACCGCCTGCCGCAGCGTGACAGCGGCAAGTTGGCTCATTATCGCAAAACGCCGTCACAGGACAGCAGCCGCGAAAACTAGTATTGTGAGCGCGTGCGCACCACCGGAGGCGCGCTCACTGTGTCTGGGGGGGGCCAGGGAGAGGGTAGGGTGGACTCAATCTCCGCCGGCTACCTGCGATGGCCCCCCCCCCGCAGTGAGAGAAGGGAGGTCCGTGTAAGTAAACACGGGATCTCCGTTCTCATAGAGGGGGAAGGGCAGTGATCACAGGCTTCCTGTATATGGAAGCCATGATCACCCCCTTCCCCCACCCAGGCCAGCCCACACACAGTTAGAACTCTCTCAGGGAGCACTGTTAACCATTAGAGCGCCCCCTGCAGGTTAACGCCTTCACTGCCAATGCCATTTACACAGTAATCAGTGCATTTTTATAGCACTGATCGCTGTATAAATGCCAATGGTCCCAAAAAAGTGTTAAAATGGTCCGACATGTTCGCTGCAATATCGCAGTACCGCTAAAAGTCGCAGATCGCCGCCATTAATAGTAAAAAAATAAAAACCCCAGAAATGAATTCTCATCATTCGTAAACTTGTGCACAAACCAATCAATAAACTCCGATTGCAAATCAAATGATCAAATACCACCAAAAGAAAGCTCTATTTGTGGGAAAAAAAGGACGCAAATTTAGTTTGGGTACAACGTCGCACAACCGCGCAATTGTCAGTTAAAGCGACGCAGTGCCGCACCGCAAAAAGGGCTCCTAAAGTGGGAAATCCTTTCGGGGCTGAAGTGGTTAACCACCTCAATACTGGGCACAAAAACCCCCTTCCTGTCCAGGCCATTTTTCAGCTTTCAGCGCTATCACATTTTGAATGATAATTACTCAGTCATGCAACACTGTACCCATATGAAATTTGCGTCCATTTTTTTTACACAAATAGAGCTTTCTTTTGGTGGTATTTAATCACTAGTGGGTTATTTATTTTTTGTGCTATAAATAAAAAAAGTTTGAAAATTTTGTGAAAAAATGCATTTTCTTTGTTTCTGTCATAAAATTTTACAAATTAGTAATTTTTCTTCATAAATTTTGGCCAAAATGTATACTGCTACATATCTTTGGTAAAAATAACCCAAATAAGTGTACATAATTTGGTCCTTGTGTACGTTAGAGAGTCTACAAGCTATGGTGCCAATCATTGAAAATTGATCACACCTGGTATACTGACAGCTCTCATTTCTTGAGACCCTAACAAGCCAGGAAAGTACAAATACCCCCAAATGACCCTTTTTTGGAAAGTAGGCAGTCCAAGGTATTTAGAAAGAGATATGGTGAACTTTTTGAAGTTGTAATTTTTTCCCACAATTCTTTGCAAAATGAAGATTTTTTTTTTCACAAAATTGTCATATATTAAAAGGTTATTTCTCACACCCAGCATATGCATACCACAAATTACACCCCAAAACACATTCTGCTACTCCTCCTGAGTATGGTGATATCACATGTCTGAGACTTTTTCACAGCCTGGCCACATACAGAGGCCCAACATGCAGGGAGCGCCGTCGGGTATTCTAGGGACATAAATTACACATCTAATGCCATGACGACCTATCACATTTTTGAAGGCCCTGGTGCACCAGAACAATGGAATTGCCCACAAAATGACCCCATTTTGGAAAACAAACACCACAACGTATAATCTATGAGGCATAATGAGCCTTTTGAACATGTCATTTTTTTCCAGTAGTTTTTGGAAAATGTGGGAAAAAAATGAAAACGCATTTTTTTTTTACACAAAGTTGTCCATTTATATGATATTTCCAACACATAGCATGTACATACCAAAAATGACATGCCAAAATACATTCTGCTACTCCTCCTCAGTATGGCGATACCACACGTGAGATACGTTTACATAGCCTTGCCACATACAGAGGCCCAACATTGAACTAGCACCTTCAGGCGTTCTACGAGAATAAATTACACATCTCATTTCTCAACCACCTATTACACTTTTGAAGGTCCTGGAGCAACAGGACAACGGAATTGCCCACAAAATTACCCCATTTTGGAAAGCAAACACCCCAACATATAATCTATGAGGCATAATGAGTCTTTTGAACATGTCATTTTTTTCCAGTCGTTTTTGGAAAATGTGGGGAAAAAAATGAAAACACATTTTTTTACACAAAGTTGTCCATTTATATGATATTTCCAGCACATAGCATGTACATAGCAAAAATTACACCCCAAAATACATTCTACTACTCTCCCTGAGTATGGCGATACCACATGTGTAAGATTTTTACACAGCCTGGCGACATACAGAGGCCCAACATTGAACTAGCACCTTCAGCCATTCTACGAGCATAGATTACATATCTCATTTCTCAACCACCTACCTATTACACTTTTGAAGATCTTGGAGCACCAGGACAATGGAATTGCCCACAAAATGACCCCATTTTGGAAAGCAAACACCCCAACGTATAATCTATGAGGCATGATGAGTCTTTTGAACATGTCATTTTTTCCAGTAGTCTTTGGAAAATGTGGAAAAAAAATGAAAACGCTTTTATTTTTACACAACATTGTCCATTTATATGATATTTCCAACACATAGCATGTACCTAGCAAAAATGACACCCCAAAATACATTCTACTACCCCCCCTTGAGTTTGGCAATACGAAATTTGTGAGACTTTTACAGTTGATGTTTACTGATAGGTGATGACCGTCTCTGACAGGTGATTGGCGATGGTCACTGATGGGTGACTGTTGGAGGTCACTGATGGTAACGGGTTTCTAGCAGTGGTCACTGATGGGTGACGGGTGTCTGGCGGTGGTCACTGATGGGTGACTGGCAGTGGTCAATGATGGGTGAGGGGTGACTGGCGGTGCTCACTGATGGGTGACTAGTGGTGGTCACTGATGGGTGACAGGTGACTGGCAGTGGTCACTGATGGGTGACAGGTGTCTGGCGGTGGTCACTGATGGGTGACGGGTGTCTGGCGGTGGTCACTGATGGGTGACGGGTGTCTGGCGGTGGTCACTGATGGGTGACAGGTGTCTGGCGGTGGTCACTGATGGGTGACTGGTGTCTGGCGGTGGTCAGTGATGGGTGACGGGTGTCTGGCGGTGGTCACTGATATGTGACAGGTGACTGGCGGAGGTCACTGATGGGTAACAGGTGATGGCAGTGGTCACTGATGGGTGACTGGCGGTGGTCACTGATGGGTGACGGGTGTCTGGCGGTGGTCACTGATGGGTGATGGGTGTCTGGTGGTGGTCACTGATGGGTGACAGGTGTCTGGCGGTGGTCACTGATGGGTGACTGGTGTCTGGCGGTGGTCAGTGATGGGTGACGGGTGTCTGGCGGTGGTCACTGATATGTGACGGGTGACTGGCGGAGGTCACTGATAGGTAACAGGTGATGGCAGTGGTCACTGATGGGTGACTGGCGGTGGTCACTGATGGGTGACTGGTGTCTGGTGGTGGTCACTGATGGGTGACCGGTCATGGTCACTGATGGGTGACGGGTGACAGGCCATGGGTGACTGGCGGTGGTCACTGATGAGTGACAGGTGACAGGACAAGGTCAGTGACGGGTGACAGGCCACGGTCAGTGATGGGTGACAGGCCATGGTCACTGATGTGTGAGGGTTGACAGGCCACGTTCACTGATGGGTGACACGCCACGGTCACTGATGGGTGACACGTTACGGTCACTGATGGGTGGCAGGCCACGGTCAGTGATGGGTGACAGGCCACGGTCAGTAATGGATGACAGGCCACGGTCAGTGATGGGTGACAGGCCACGGTCAGTGATGGGTGACAGGCCACGGTCAGTGATGGGTGACACGCCACGGTCACTGATGGGTGACACCCCACGGTCATTGATGGGTGACATGCCACCGTCACTGATGGGTGACGCGCCACGGTCAGTGATGGGTGACAGGCCACGGTCACTGATGGGTGACACGCCATGGTCACTGATGGGTGACATGCCACGGTCACTGATGGGTGATATGCCACCATTACTGATGGGTGACGGGTGACAGTTGCACTTTATGATGGCAGTCTGATGACAAGTGCACTTTATGATGATAGGTGCACTTTATGGGGGCAGATGGGGTGACTGTTGGGTACAGGTACGTGGGGGGGGGTGATGTGACAGGTGTGTGTTTGGTGCATTACAGATCAGTAACTCACTGATCCTAGCTCTTCTCTCCTCATACTGGAAATTGTGTGAGGAGAGAAGAGCTGGTAACAGTGAGTTACCACTCTGTTTACATTACATGTGATCGGTTGTGAGTAGATCACAGCCGATCACAAGGTAACAGCCGCCGGCCAGCGGCTAATACCAGTGTTCCCTGGGAACACACCACCACCAACATGCATGCGTAGCACGCTCCCGATCGCTTGCATGAGCCATACAAGTGGGGGCAGTATCATTTGTGATCAGCCCTGACTTCGTCATGGCCGATCACATGGTAAACAGCCATGACCAATGGCTGTTCACCCCCGGTGACGCGGTGTGTCCCGGGGACGTCCCGCCACCGACAGAGCCGGGATGCGCGCGCTCGATTGCGCGCAATCTCGGCTTAAAGGGCCAACATCATATGACATCCACCCAGAACAATAGCCATTCCGCTCCGCCGTCATTTGACAGTGGGCGGACGGCAAGTGGTTAACAGACCAAGCTAACCATCAAAATCGTCAAAGTATGAAAACAAAGAAGAAGGAAGGATTTTTGATGGGACTTTGGAGGCAATACCTTTTGTTATTCTGAAGAAATCAATGTTTGTTTCTCTGTGCATGTGCTGAGCGAGTCTAATGGGAGAGGTTTCAAAATTATCAATCAGCTGCTGCACATGCAGGGCACTAATGGGGAAAATTGTAGGGTCTGCATCCCTTTAGACATGCTTTCCTATTAGGAGTATCTTACCAAAAATGCCATTTTTTTTTACAGTGAATGCCAAAAATCTGACTTGTATCTTAGTGTAGAGTTCTAGGAAAATCAGTGAGCTGCAGATTGAAAAGGAAAGGTAATTTTTATTATTTTTCCATGAGTTACCCTTTAAAAAAAAAAGAAAACTAATGCAGCCACATCTAAGAACTGGTAAGCTTCAATTTTATATATTTCTTGTGTTTGGGTTTAATACCACTTTAAGAAAATGTGTTCTCTCCTGTGATGATATTGTCTGTATCACCAACTGTCTGTATTATGAACAGAATAACTGAAAGAACATTTTCTTGACTGTTACACAAGATTGAAATAAATACTGCATTTTGCTCTAGTCATGAACAGCATGTCCTAAGAGCTAAACAATTCTAAGACTTACTAGTAGAGTATGATGGGTCATTGGATTCCAGAGACAAAGCAGTAAGACACAAGGGCATTATCCACCTATACAATCATCTGCCTGGTGAAAGATTTTTCCATAAATATATATAGCAGGACTCTACAGGGTCTATTGTGCAAAGGAGGGGGGAGCTGACAGACATCCAGTATCAGCTTACTTCAGGAAAAAAAGAGTTGGCCAAAAACAAAAAAAAAAAGTTATTTCCCAACTGGGGATATATGTTGATGTCCATTAGTGCATATATGCATGTGGATCATCACTCAACCTAGCTGACTGGTTAAACAGGATCACTTTCACATGTAGGTGCATCTTTTTTAATGTATCATGCAACATTTTAATGTACTAATATCAATTCTGAGGCTTGCAACAACAGCAGTAGCAGTCATCCCTCCAGTGAGTTGTCTGCAGCGCTACACAAATACTTACCAGTTTCCTCTGCTTTTCGTGTAGCAAAAGCATCAATCAGTTCTTCAATGGGCGTGCACAATCCCATATTGATTAAAGAATAATGCCGAGCTGCCTCCACAAATGCTTCCAAATTCACCAGTTGCTTAGTTGCGATAGAAAAGCTTCTGGAGACATCAGGGGCATCTAATTAGGATACAAAACAAATAGTTACAAAACAGCAGTTTATATATAATGGATTAGAAATGTATTAAGTTTTCAGTCACTGAATATATGCTTCTTAAGGGTGACCAAACACTAAAAAAGCAGAAAAGCCAAATAATTACAGGATCCAGGATCCCTCTAACCCAGTGGTTCCCAACTCCTGTCCTCGGGACCCACTAACAGGTCAGGTTTGCAGGATAACTGAAATACATCACAGGTGAGATCATTTGCTGCTCAGTGATTGCATTATTCTAGGCTGCATCTCCCCAAGGTAATACTTAAAACCTGGCCTGTTGGTCGGTCCCGAGGACAGGAGTTGAGAACCACTGCTCTAACCAAAAATAACATATACGTTTCTGGCATGAATCACCAATCAGCTTGTTATGCCTCGAAGCTGCAGAAATCCCTGCCTATGAATTCCTATCACTAGCCATGCAATGTAATGGTTTTACGTAAGAATCTAAAGTACCTTTAATTATTAGAATATCTTAATTACACGGTTTACATAAATAAAGTGGTCAACACCACTAAAAATGTGACAAACTGAGAGAGAATCCATTGAGATTCCAGCACCAGGGTGGGAAAAAAAATCTGATTGTTTTTATTTAAACTGGATTTTTTTTAAATGTATCAAATTTATTTTAATTCAATGTTTTTTGAGTAAACTCTATCTAAAGATAATTTTCTATTTAAGCTAAATTAATAATTTAGTTTATTCAGCATGAAATTGAGCTTAGTTATGTAGCATGAGGCTGTATATTCTGCAATATTTACATTTTTTGTAAACTCATTCAATGAATCCAAGCTCTGCAAGCGGAGATAACATGCACTGCATTGATGCATTCACACAATTTCACAGTAACCATGAGATAAAACAAAGTTCAGGAATATTCCTTTATCCCATTGTTTTGCAAATCTATGTACACTACAAACTGTATGATTGAATTGGTTCGGATATCGCTGTTTTACTAACCTGACAGCTTATTATTCTAAATAGAAAACCTTCATTTTGTTTGCAAATATTAAATATTCTAATTACCAGCAAGAATTAGTCCTTACATTTAAAGTGCACCTGTCATTTCAGATCCGTCATGGCAGCGCAGGTTAGTGGGCATCCACTCACCTGCTGCTGCCACGTCCCTCACCTTGTTGTGTCACTGCCGCATCACCAGCCATCCCATTAAAGTGAATGGGACTGTCAGAGAGTCAACAGTGGGTCAGAGGAGGAGCCGCTGCGGGACAGAGATGACAGTTGCGCTATAAAAATTATGATTTAAATTGAGTTGATTTAAATCAAGGTTTTTTACTAGTGATTTAAATCATGATATAAATCGACTTGATTTAAATCAAATCCACCCTGGCCAGCACTAAAGCCTTTGAGAAATATTAAAATTCAATGTATGTTCAACAAGCTTTTTATTACTATAGGCCGGGCCACTGCCATTCTGGGTGGACAACATGACGTCCTCCTAGTTGCGCTCCCTAGGGGTGCGCAGCGGAGAATTCTGTGACCTGTTGTGTCCACTGGACACAGCAGAACACAGATCGGTGTACCACTGTGTGTGGCCCTGGTACCATGTGATCACTGGGACTAAATACATGTCAGTTGTAAACAAACAATGGCTTATCATTCATAGCCATTATCTAGAACAGCCTTTCTCAACCTTTTCAACACCGGGGAGCCCTTGAAATAATTATCCGGTCTCGGGGAACCCCTGCTAAAAATTAAAAATCTACAAATCATGATACATTAGTGTGATGGTCAATGGGGAAAATGCTCCTTACACTTGTGGTCATTGAGAAGAATTACCCCTTACAGATAGCTAAAAAGATCAATGGTATCATTGCGAATTTATCTGGGAGGTAGAAATTGACCATTGCTCAAGGAACCCCTAGCAACCTCTGGAAGAACCCTAGGGTTCCACAGAACCCTTGTTGAGAAACCCTGCTCTAGAACTTTAACACAAGCTAAATAATATACACTGATTTGGGTTATTCTTACCATAGAACTCTAGCAGAATACAGTTTGGCCTAAACTTATTGTAAAAAAAGATTATTATTTTTGCAAAATTTCATAACAGAAACAAAAGAAAAATGTGGTTAGGTGTTCGGTATTTTTTGGTGTATATAGCAAAAAATAAAATACCCAGTGGTGATTAAATGCAACAAAAGAAAGCTCTGGGCAGGAAGGCGATGAAAGTGTACGGTATTGAAGTGGTTAAACTTACCAGCCCCCACCCATAACTGAATGATCACGTTTGGGTAGTTACATGTAAAAATATAAATGCAGAGAGCCAAGGCACATTTTTTTAAGTCGCACAACTCTAATGCTTTAAATCTGGGCATTTTCTGATGGCATTAATCCCCTAATTGGGTCATTAAATCACACGATGCCCTCAGTGTAGACATTTCTTTAATAGAATGCCCAAACTGAGCCACCTACTCCAAGCATTACATAGAAAATCACATTCTGTTATCTTGCTTTCCATAGAATACAATATAAGACATTAGGCATCCTCCAGCTGTAAACAGAAAAGTAGTAAACCTTTGTTCACATGGGTGGGAATAGAGCAGTTTAAAACGGGTTGTCGAGTTTTACCTCCAGACTAAAGAAGAATAAGGACTTAGGGCTATAAACCGCCTCCATGATGCTTTACTTTGTGGCCCTGGTAAAGCTTAAACCCTGTGTCAGTAACATATCAAAAGTTACCCACTCAAGTGAATTGGGCCATGCCACAACCAACCTACAACCATGTGCAGCTGTAGACAGTGATGGCGATAAAGTCAAGATCTGCATCTGACTTATTCTACTTCGTTATTTGATGAGACCAGCACAAAGAAACCCATGGAGCATTAAAATTCCCAAGTATACTCAGCCTTTGACATGTACATTGTTAGTGTTTCTTAAAAATTGTTGCTAGACAAAATCACCCATATTTTCTTTGTATAACTGGCCAATGTAAACTGTCATTGCGTTGGATTTAGACCAGACATTACCTTAATTAAGGAAAACATCCAAGACAACGTTGTATCAATAACTGCCAAGAAGCAGAACAAGCACATTGTAATTAAATGATACAGTATGTCCAGTTTCAGACAAAATTAAAGCTCTAGTGGGACATTCAAATTGCATTACAATGAGAAATTAAAGGGACAGCATGAGACAGCAGGCATGCTGACAGTGCATTTCTCTAGACCAACTCATGCTGTACAGGAGCCCTTTCACTTTTTTAGGATGGAGTTTGATATACAGTATATGTCTAGTCATTGCCGCTTTACAATAACAAGGAGCATTGATCACATTTCTGTAAACTAACAAAGCTTATGCACAAAACACACACCGGTGTACATAAATGTATAAAATGTAAACAAGTTGTGGTGTGCAGTAGCAAATTAATGAAGAAATTTGACTTGTTAGTGACAGTTAACCTCAATTTTACATTATAATAAAGAGGATGTCACACTGTATATGTGGAACTATAACAACTTATATTTTTCTGCAGAGATGTATTCGAGGTCTTCAGCTGCCATTGTGCTGTGCTGGGATTCTGGTGTGTCTTTGCACCTTTAAGGAGGAATGGGTTAACGCTAGGCATACGTGCCCTTAATTTATTCATTGCTATATATGTCCTAAGATGGCAGCTCAGGCTGGAGTTAGAAAACCACACTTCGCAGTTTGAGCCCTGACACAGCAGTACAGCTTCCACTTACTTTTGCACATATATGCAACAGAAATCTTGGTTTTAACCCCTTCGTGCCCACGATATAGCTGAAAGACAGCTACAGGCCTGAATTGATGGGAGGACATCCATGTACGTCCTCCCGTGAATGAGCTGCCTGCACGGCACCCGCGGGAGGCACTCTGTGATCAGTGAGTCAATGAGACTCGGCTGATCATAGATCGGAGTAAGGGGCCGATCCTGACCCCATACTACGTGATCAGCTGTCAGCCAGTGACAGCTTATCACGTGATGTAAACAGAGCCGGTAACTGGCTATTTGTTTTTCCTCACACCGATAGGAGAGGAGAAAAAAAAACTGATCACCAGCTTCTGTCAGAGGTACATCTGTCCCAAACATGGAGAGCCGCTGCTGCCTCATTGGTGCCCACCAGTGCCACCTGTCAGTGCCCACCAGTGCAAATCAGTGCTGCCTATTAGTGCCCACCAGTGCAACCTATTGGTGCCCACCAGTGGCACTTATCAATGCCCACCAGTGTCACCTATCAATGCCCACAAGTGCCACATATCAGTGCTGCCAATCAGTGCCCATCAACACCTTATTATCAGTGCTGCCTATCAGTGTCACCTATTAGTGCCCTTCAGTGCCACCCATCAGAGCCCTTCAGTGCCACCTATCAGAGCCCCTCAGTGTCATCCATCAGTGCCACTTATTAATGCCACCTATCAGTGCCCACCAGTGCTGCCTTATCAGTGCAGCCTCATCAGCGCACATCAATGAAGAAGAAAAATTACCTGTTTGCAAAATTTTATAACAAGCTAGGAAAACAGTTTTTTGTATGTTTAGCAAAAAATAAAAATCCCAGCAGTGATTAACAATTTGCCGGCCGCCCGCCGTGGCAACTTGTCTCTTTATCGTGAAATACCGTCACCTGACAGCGGCTGCGAGAATGAGTATTGTGAGCATGCGCCGCCTGAGGCGCGCTCACCGTGTACCGGAGGGGGGCCAGGGAGCGGGTACAGTGGACTCGATGTCCGCCTGGTTACCTGCGATCACCCCCCCCCCCCCCCCAGAGCGACAGAACGGGGGTCAGTGTATTTAAGCACGGATCTCCGTTCTGACAGATGGGGAAGGGATGTGTATGGGAGCCGTGATCACTTCCCTCCCCCAGCCAGCCCAGTCTCCATACAGTTAGAACACAAGGGAACACAGTTAGAGCTCCCCCTGCAGGTTAACCCCTTCCCTCCCAGTGACATTTATACAGTAATCAGTGCATTTTCATAGCATTGATTGCTGTATAAATGCCAATGGTCCCAATAAAGTGTCAAAATGGTCCAACATGTCTGCTGCAATATCGCATTCCCGATAAAAATTGCAGATCACAGCCATTACTAGTAAAATATAAACAATAATAAAAAACCCCTTAATGAATCCTCATCATTTGTAAACGCGGCAACTTTTGCGCAAACCAATCAATAAATGCCAATTGCAATTTTTTTTACCAAAAATATGAGGAATAATATAAATTGGCCAAAACCAATGAAAAAAAATGTTTTTTTTATATTTTTTTGGACATGTATTATAGCAAAAACTAAGAAATATTGGGTTTTTTTGCAACATTGTCGCACTTCTTTTGTTTATAGTGGTGATTAGAAATGACGCAGAGGTGATCAAATACCACCAAAAGAAAGCTCTATTTGTGGGAAAAAAGGATGCAAATTTAGTTTGGCTACAACCTTGCATGACCGTGCAATTGTCAGTTAAAACGATGCAGTGCCGAATCGCAAAAAGTGCTCTAGTCCTAAACTGGGAAATCCTTCCGGGGCTGAAGTGGTTAAATACCACCAAAAGAAAACTATTTGTGTGAAAACAATGAAAAAAAAATTATTTGGGTACAGTGTTGCATGACCGCGCAATTGTCATTCAAAATGTGACAGCGCAGAAAGCTGAAAATTGTCCTGGGCAGGAAGGGGGTTTAAGAGCCCAGTAGGCAAGTGGTTAAAGTGTTATTAAAGTCTTTTTATTTTGTTTAAAAATAATAAACATGTTATACTTACTTGCTCCATGCAGTTGGTTTTGCACAGAGCAGCCCAGATCCTCCTCTTCTCGGGTCCCTTGGTGGCGCTCCTGGCCCCTCCCTCCTGCAGAGTGCCCCCATAGCAAGCAGTTTGCTATGAGGGCACCCAAGCCACTGCTTTGTGTGTTCATTCAGACATGGAGCCTTGGCTTGGCCCCGCCCCCTGTTTCCCTTCATTGGCTCATTAACTTTGATTGATGGCAGCGGAAGCCAATGGCGCCGAGCAGGAGGGAGAGTTCCTGGACTTTATGGCTCTCGTGCAACATTGCTAAATCAAGAGGGAGCTCAGGCATGTATCAGGGGGGCTGAGGAGGGCTGCTGTACACTGAAGTTTTTCTCTATCCTAATACATAGAATGCATTAAGATAAAAAAACCTTCTGCCTTTAGAACCACTTTAATATAAATTGTTGAAACGGTAATTTTAGTTTTTCTTGATTTTTTTATTTTGTATTGTATCAACTTGTATACCTAAGAGATGAATTCTTAACTTCCTATTAAGACTGCACATTTACATAAATAAGACAGTTGTTGCAAGCAATATGAGTTGGGGCCCATGAACACTGGTACATGGGGCTCCAGGATTTAGCTGCGGGCGATGGGCAAAGGTGCTTTGTCCAGCCCTCTGCCAACAACCTGTCAAACTCTATGAGAGGCTGACAGCTGCTGTGGCTGGATGGGGCTGGAACAGTGCACCTAGCTGTATGAACATTTAGAGCAAAATTTAAAAGTGCAAAATGTGGTGCAACTCTGCATAGAATCAGCTTTCAGGTTTTATTGCCAAAGCTCAATTGAACAAGCTGAAGTTAGAAGCCGATTTGCTATCATGGGCAGCTGCACCAAATTCTGAGTGCACCAGTTTTAGTAAATCTCCCCCTATGTGTCTAGAGATGAAGGTGTGATAGGCAGAAATCTAGCAAGACACTGAAAATTGGAACCCTTAATTAAGGCTGGCTCATAGCAGGGGTCCGATGCATCTCCATTCACCATTTCAGGTCCGATTGTGAATTTGGACCTGAAATGGACCAAAAGACGTACAGGTCCCCTGTGCAATTCACACTGGAGCTGCAGTGGAGACATGTGAACCCGGCTCCATAGAGAGCCGGTTTCAATCTCCTGCTATGCAGATTATGATGCAGAAAAACCTTACGTGTGAACCCAGCCTAAAGGAATCTCTCAGCAAAGCTGACATTTTTGGTTTACAAGTATTTGACAGAAAAACAACACATTAAAGGAGAATCATTTTTGGAGCAAAAACTGGCTTGCCGCTGCATTACATAAAAAATAAAGTAACACAATGCCCTTCTGATGGGACCAATGGGATCTGGTTTTCTTCCTTTAAGTCAAATTACAATCTAACCGTCAGATCACACATGAAGCTTCTGAACCATACTGCCCACCCACTGGAGAATGGAAAGCACTTCATCCTGTTTGCTAAGGAACTGTTCCTAATCCTTATTCATTCATGCTAGCTGGGAAAGGATATGGGGAATAGAATAAAGTGTTTCATGCAATATATATTACTGACCAGCTATTTTGCTTCCAGTTACATGCTATTTCGATTAGGTTCATTTTAAGCTGCAGGGAAACATTCTGACTTCACGGTTTACCTATGAGTGAGAAGTAGGAAATTTAATGAGCTGGCTGTGAAAAGGTCTCAAACCACATACATAGATCATTTGGATTTTCTGTGTATAGCATCTTAGAGAAAATGCTAGCCCTAAATTTATGTTTGGCCAAACGTTTACCTATTTTGGTTCCAAGGCACATTTTAATACCTGGCTCGGATGATAGTCAAACTTTAAAATTTATTGACTGTGCTGACTCTCATACAACGCAATGAATTTACAAGGAGGATTCTGCACACGATGCTGTTAAACTGTCAACACATCACTGAAAGAAAAAAAAAACTTTAAGTGTAAGCTTTCTCGTTAAAAACAGCATTGGTTTATGAAAAAAATGCAGTAAGAGCCCATAAGATATACATAGAAAGCTGTTTTACAACTATCAGGTTATTGTTTAAAAGCAGACGTCATCGTTTTACTGCTGACAGCATGGCAGTACTAGATACCATGTATTTCAGCACATTCTGCTTGTGCATGTGGTATAAATGAGTAAAAGGATAATTATTACTTTTCAACAATTATTATTATTTTTTTTAATCTTGATTTAAACTCAATCAACCCCAAAATCCGGCAAAAATGTTTAAAAAAAACTGTGCTAAGTGCTTCAAAAATAAAATAAAATAAACATCAAATAATGGAACAACCTCTCACAGCTGCACTCAAACACACTATATAGAAATACTAGTGCATGAAAATAAAATATACAATAATGGTGCACTGTGTTTTTAAATGTCGCAATTCACATTATACATAAAACTTTTAAAGTGGTTGTAAACCCCCATATATATCCAGTGCAGTGAACAGCCTCAGATAATGCACCAAGGTTTTACTTGTTTATCTGCAGCCTTCTCTTCCCTATACCACTTTAAAAGGGTACAAATTGTTAAAGCGGTAGTAAACTCATCCATTTAACACTTTAAAAAACAGTTACATTTCCGGCACGTGCTGGAAATGCAACACTCCCATTGGTTGTGCTCTAAACCAAACTGTCAAATCATCCAATGGCTAGTGTCATAGCTGATCACATGTGCAGCTTCATTGCAGTTGTAGATTAAACAGGGGCCAAGATGGCAGCTTCCTTGGCTGAAAATGATAGGAGGGTTTACTACCACTTTAAAGTCCTTCTTCATCTGTTAGTATGACAGAGGAGGGGGTGAATGGGCAGCAGTTACAGTGTGTGAGAGCTGATTGGAGGAAAGGAACACATTCCTCTCCACACAGCAGAACAATTGTGTTGTGAATAGACAAGCTGTGTGCTGAGCTCCCTCCCTGACACACATTTAATGTCGGGAAAAACTTCTGAGAAGTGACTCATGCTGATAACTGAGCAATGGAGCACCAGAGAGAAATGACACTTGGAGCTTTGGAAAGAGATAAGTAAACACTGTAGATATATGTGCTTTGCTCAGATTTCATGACTGAGGTTTACAACCACTCTAAAGAAACCTACTGTGGGTATCACCACCAATGTTATATACACTTTAAATATATATTACCTCAATATATTCCACCACCACTCTAATTGTGAAATCACATAGAAAATGTGATACACTGAATACAATTCAATTGAATATGTATAGTTCAGCAGGTTCCACCAGCACTCCAATGTTGCAATTAAATAAACACATAAAGTTCAAATAACTGATGGATGTCAGTGAGTTTCAACAGCACTCCACGACTGCAATCAACTGAATGTCCTCTCTGTGAGATCTGACTGTAAATTCAATGAACTCCACCACCACTAAAACATGCATTAAAAACTCATATGCAGCGCCTATATTATGGGGATATACTTGACACAGAAGGAAAAAGTATTTTTAGGAGTGAAGGAAACTGAAACAGTTCAATCATATAGCAGCGTATCTCTGGAGTGTTACCAACTGATAAATAGATGGAGGCTTACCAGAAGGTAGAGGTATAAACGCGGATGTTTATAAATCCCAAATGGATAGTTGCTCATCTGGTCCGTGGAATCGTTATTGAAATCCCTGGAAGAACCACTGACGTCAATACTGGACCTCTGGTGCCGAAAGGGGGGGGGGATGATCCCGGGGTAATGGTGTGCCTTTACGCTTGGGTAGGTGTTGGTGAGAAGGAACACGTCCCCGACTTCTCTCGACTCACATCCAAGGACAATCCAATGCCGCAAAATGTGTATCAGGATAAGAGATAAAAACATCCACAATCGTGTGATACCGTTTGGACAAGAATTTATTTATAAATGAAGGATTAAAAATACTCACATATTCCAAATAAAATAAGAGCTCATAAATAAGGCAGGAGATGGAGGAAACCGACGCGTTTCGGCTCAACAGGCCGTCATCTGGGGGGCCCCCAGATGACGGCCTGTTGAGCCGAAACGCGTCGGTTTCCTCCATCTCCTGCCTTATTTATGAGCTCTTATTTTATTTGGAATATGTGAGTATTTTTAATCCTTCATTTATAAATAAATTCTTGTCCAAACGGTATCACACAATCGATACCGTTTGGACAAGAATTTATTATATTATGTTTTTATCTCTTATCCTGATACACATTTTGCGGCATTGGATTGTCCTTGGATGTGAGTCGAGAGAAGTCGGGGACGTGTTCCTTCTCACCAACACCTACCCAAGCGTAAAGGCACACCATTACCCCGGGATCATCCCCCCCCCTTTCGGCACCAGAGGTCCAGTGTTGACGTCAGTGGTTCTTCCAGGGATTTCAATAACGATTCCACGGACCAGATGAGCAACTATCCATTTGGGATTTATAAACATCCGCGTTTATACCTCTACCTTCTGGTAAGCCTCCATCTATTTATCAGTTGGTAACACTCCAAGGATACGCTGCTATATGATTGAACTGTTTCAGTTTCCTTCACTCCTAAAAAGACTTTTTCCTTCTGTGTCAAGTATATCCCCATAATATAGGCGCTGCATATGAGTTTTTATATTATTTGAACAATCTAGATCTGTTGTTTATGCGTGCTGCCTCTTTAAAACAATTATTTATTTATTTTTGTGCACTTATATTCAGTGTAAAACACTTTATTTTACTAATTTATTATTCATTGGTGAGCGCGGGGTTTTACTGTTTTTACACTGAAACATGCATGTTCTTACCGATTATGATAGGCCCCAAATTGCAGGTGGTCTAAACAGCACTCTATGTCAGAAATCTTTTGCCCAAAACTTCGGTAAGGATCACAGCAGCAAGAATGGAACCACAGGGCACACCAGCAGGGACTTAATGTCTTAATGACCTCAGCTCTGCTAGCATGTTATTCCTACAAAATAAATAAACCGTTCCATAGTGCAAACTGTTGCATTTATTATATTAGTAAACTGCGTGTCTACTCACATGAACAAATAAAACAATTGCATTTATTGAATACAGCACCGCCAGGACCTATGCCGGGCATGAGACGTTTTCAGGGGGTTGGCTACGTGTACTGACTGCTTTCCATATATACAGTGTTAGCCTGTGAGTGCCGCCTGCTAGATCGGACTGAACAAGATATTTAAACACATCTGACAGAACAGAAACAACCTAAAAATTCATATGGTATACATTAAAATAAACCATTTACCGTATTTTTCGCACCATAAGACGCACCTGACCACAAGACGCACCTAGGTTTTAGAGGAAGAAAACAAGAAAAAAAAATATTCTGAACCAAATGGTGTACTAAAATATTTACCAGTGCAGCCATATACCAGTGTCCAAGAAATACAGCCATATACCAGTGACCATTAAATACAGCCATATACCAGTGACCATTAAATACAGCATATATCAGTGCCCATGAAATACAGCCATATACCAGTGACCATGAAATACAGCCATATACCAGTGACCATTAAATACAGCATATATCAGTGCCCATGAAATACAGCCATATACCAGTGACCATTAAATACAGCCATATACCAGTGACCATTAAATATAGCATATATCAGTGCCCATGAAATACAGCCATATACCAGTGACCATTAAATACAGCCATATACCAGTGCCAATCAATTACAGCCATACCGGTGTCCATAAAATGCAGCCTGACACAGAGCTGACAGGGAGATTCAAATCTCCTGGCACCGTCGCTCTGTGATGTCACACATGCGCCTTGTGGAGCTCCACTCTGCAGCCAGACCCCATTGGGATGGAAGACAGAGCAGCCTGAGCTGCCGCCGCGGCACTACTTCATTCGGCCGCTGGGGCTGCTCTGTCTTCTCACTTTTTGAGAAAAATCACAGCGGCGCTCTAAGGTGTCCGGGAGCCCGCAGTGTAATGCGGGCTCCCATGGGCGACGGGGGGGGGGGGAGAGCAGATTTTTTTGCAGTATTCGCACCATAA
>BLSH010238979.1:252101-281957 GCA_018402905.1 Glandirana rugosa
TATATTTATTATGTATTCGTTTGCACTGATCATTATGTTATTTTCAGCGTGTTCTACACTTAAGCCCTTTAATTACGAATTAACATTTTCCACCTTTTTTACTACACCTTACCTGTGGGATTTCCACGACTGTTTTTCACGACTCACGAGGTCCACATAACATGTTCCATTTGTTTATAAAGTACGTTTACTAATTTCAGGTTTTTTTTTTCAGAGATCTTAACAGTTTTTTTTCACGATGCACGACGGTTATATATGCACGTATAATTGGTGAACTGTTGACCCGTGAATTTGGGGGAATTGTTGGTCTGGTTAAACACAAAATAAAAAACCCAGCGATGATTAAATACCACCAAAAGAAAGCTCTATTTGTGTGAAAAAAAGGACGCAAATTTCATATGGGTACAGTGTTGCATGACTGAGTAATTGTCGTTCAAAGTGTGAGAGCGTTGAAAGCTGAAAATTGGTCTGGTTGTTAAGGGGGTTTAAGTGCCCAGTTGTCAAGTGGTTAATATGCACGTATATATTGGCAGCACGTAGCACTTTTTTTTGACAATTCTAGAGACTTTTTTTTTTGGACTTTAATCATTTGCATGAAATATTTGTTTACCTTGTACAATACACCTGGAGCACTCAGCACTTTTTGTCAGCACCTTTAGGGTGTCCATTCCACATCATTTTTTCCACCTTTTACAATTAAGCATTAATTTCCCGAATTCACATCTTGTGCGACTTTTATTGTATTACTAGTCACGTTTGCTTATGTATTATTTATATATTTATCTGTTTATTGATGTATTTATTAATTGGTAGCGCATCCACACCATTATAATTATTAATTAATTTGCTTGTGTGACACACATTCAGTGGAAGCAGCAACCAGGCAACTTACATCATAGCAGCACATACCACTTTTTCTTTTCTATTTACACTACTTGAGACTTATAGCAGGACTGCGATATTGCAGCGGACAAGTCGGACACATAACTTACACTTACTTACTTACTTACTTGACACATACTCACTTTAGGGGAGGTGCTTTGCAGAAACACAGGATTAATACCTTCCCTTCTGGTAGAACGACAATCTGTCTTGTTTACATAGGAAGATTGTCATTCTGCCTGTGCCCTGTGTAATCAGCAGGTGCAGGCAGACATTGAGTCTGTGGTACCGGTCGCTGGACTCCCACTGTGTGTGCTCACATCAGTAGCAGGTCCCTTGCAGTGCGCGCTACCCAGACTCAGAAGTGTCAGATAACGTACTAAGCACGTGATCTGGCACAGAGCGGCCTCCCTGCCACAGTACATGTACAATGGGCGCTCCGCAAGTGGTTAAAGAAGCTATTTTTCCCGTTAAAGTGTTGCCTGCCTCACAGCTCTTTTTTGCGTTTCTTGAGTGTATGTATTCTGTTCTTCTATATCTGGTGTGGGACTGATGTGACGGTGATCAGGGACACTGTAACTGGTGTAGTGGTGATTAGGGACAATATGACTGGTGTGGTGGTGATCAGGAACACTAAATGGTATGGCGGTGATCAGGGACAATATGACTGGCGCAACGGTGATTAGGGACACTGTGAGTGGGTGGCAGTGATTAGGGACACTGTGGCAGTGATTAGGGACACTGAGTGGGTGGCAGTGATTAGGGACACTGTGAGTGGGTGGCAGTGATTAGGGACACTGTGAGTGGGTGGCAGTGATTAGGGACACTGTGAGTGGGTGGCAGTGATTAGGGACACTGAGTGGGTGGCAGTGATTAGGGACACTGTGAGTGGGTGGCACTGATTAGGGACACTGAGTGGGTGGCAATGATTAGGGACACTGTGAGTGGGTGGCAGTGATTAGGGAAACTGTGAGTGGGTGGCAGTGATTAGGGACACTGTGAGTGGGTTGCAGTGATTATGGACATTAATCACTGCAATCAGATGTCAGTCCAGTGTAAACAGACAGACATAAAAAAATGACATTTTAAAAAGAAATGCTAAACCTTTCAGAAAATACCTTGAAGTGTTTGGTCATTTCCACTTTCCTGGTGCTCCAGGGCCTCCAAAAATGAGTTAAGTCGTCAGGAAATTAGATGCGTAATTGAAGCGTAATTTATGCACCTTGAAAGCCCAAGAGGGCTCCATGGATTTTGGGCCACTCTATACGTCTAGGCTGTCAAAAAGTCTTATACATATGGTATCCCTATAATGGGGAGTTATAGCAGATTGTGTTTTGAGGAGACAATTTGTAAAAAAGTTATTTGTTCATTTTCCAAAAAATTGTGACAAAATATGACAACTTAAAAAAACTCACCATGCCTAAATATTAGGCTGTCTACTTTCCAAAAATGGGTCATTTGGGGGGGCTATTTGTCTTGTCCCGGCATTTTAGGGTCTCAAGAAATAAGATAGGCATACAGTACATTAGGACTGATCAATTTTCAAATATATATATATATATTATATACAACATTGTAACTTTCACACATACTAAATAATATTCAGATTTGGGTTATTTTGTTACCAAAGAAATGTAGCAGAATACATTTTGCCCTAAATTTATGAGGACATACTATTTATTTGCAAAATTATAATATAACAAAGAAAATACCCCATGCTCATGCGCAAAGGTGAACGCATACACAAGTCCCACACGCATATGTAAACAGTGATCACACAACACATGAGGAATTGTTGTCAGAGTGAGAGCAATAATTCTAGAACCAGACCTCCTGTGTAACTCTAAACTGGTAACCTGTTAAAGCATCTCCTATGGAGATTTTTAGTTACCGTAGCTTAGCACCGTTCCACGGGCGTACGCAACATGTTAGGCATCTTTTTATTCGGCGTAACATAATCTTTTACATTTTCCTAAAAAAAAATTCCATTTGAAGAACTGCTGTGCAAACAGCGTGTGACATAAAAAATTGCAAGACCCACCATTTAATTCTCTAGGGCCCCTGCTTAGCTATCTATATATATATATATATATATATATATATATATATATATATATATATATATATATATATATATATATATATAATGTTTGGGGGCTCTAAGTAATTTGTTAGCAAAAAAAAAAAAAATGCTGATTTTGACATGTATGTGAGAATTGGCTGGGTAGAGAAGTAGTTCGATTAGCTGAGGTCTCATTAATGCGCTGTTAGAAGTTCTGCAATGTGAGAGGTCTATATAGAAGGTGAGCTCCTGGGTTGGCACATGGTGGAAGAAGCAGAATGTTTTTTGGGAACACAGCACATATTTTGATTTAAAGTTTTAGATTTAACTTGGACTGTGGGACTATATTCACACGTTTAATGTTATTTATCATTTATATAATAGTCTTTGTGTATTTTATTAATATTGGATCACAGTATATGCGTGTGTAACAACTTTTTTTCTGTAAATAGAGAAGAGATATTGAAAGGATGGACTTTATAGGCACCAGTAAATTTAAAATTCATAAGAACTATAAAGAAGATTAAGACATATAAAAACATAAAATCCATAACACATCATTTTATGACTGTGTTATCTCCATGTTGGGTGGCCATGGAGATAACACAGTCATGAAATTATGTGTCATGGATTTTGTATATGTTTTTATTTGTCTTTTTGTAATCAATAAAGTTCTTATGGATTTTAAATGTACTGGTGAGGCCTCATACACACGGACGTTTTTTTGACGCGTTTTCTGGCATTTTTTGCAGCTCTCCATGTTAGTCAATGGCCCCATAAAAACATTGGCGTTTTTGAGCTGTAGATGGCGTCGGCGTTAGTGAGCTGAAACTAGAACCCACGGCCAGCGCGTTCTGAGGCTGTAACGTTTTGGCATTTTTTGACACCGATGCCGCAAAACGCCAACTAACGCCAACAAACACTAACTAATATTGTACCGGCGTTTTCCGGCGTTTTTTGACGCCGACGTTTTTAGGTTGAAAAATAGCAGAGGGATGATTTTTTTAAAAAAACGCCTATTGATGCCGACGCTCACTAATGCTGATTCATAACGCCGAAAAACACCAATTTTTTTCCTTGACGTCGGGCCCGACGTTTTGTTTATTTTTAAAGATATGCCCCTGTGTATGAGGCCTAAAGTACATCCCTTCAATGTCTCTTCTTTATCTATAAATAATTAGGACATGTCACTCTATTACTCTAATGCACACCCATATAAGCCATCTTGAGTTCTAAGTGCATCCAAACGCAGATTTTAACTTTTTCTCCTGTGTTAGATTTACAATCAAGTTTATATATGAATAGCACTATACTATTTTAGTGCTGGCAGCTTTACTAAAGTTTTTTCAAAATATAGTGGATGTGCAGACACTCTTTCTCACTTATTTATATATAAGGCTGGTGTCATAACTGATCATGTGCAGCATCATGGCAATTGCAGATCAAACAGAGGCTAAGATGGCAGATTCCTTTACTGTAAAAGATAGATAGGTTTAGCATTAAGAAAAATGGTAGGCAATTTTAAACACTTTTTCACCAAAAAAAAAAAAAAACACACACAAAAAGAACCCTTGGCACAAAAAATCTACTGGGTTTTGTCTTAAAATTTCTAAATATATTGCTGGAAAACTTACATATTGCTTAAAATCTATTATAAAATATATATAAAAAAAAATGGGAAGCAGTAACACAGACCTATTTCTTGGGAAGCCAAAAGTGCTGTAATCCCAATAGTATGCATCTCTAGTTTTCTTATATCCAACATTCAGACTATAACCTTGAGGTCATTGTAATGTTAATGTAGAAGCACCTGCTTGTATGAGGAGTCCAAAGAAAGCTTTATAAATCAGATACTGTATGCAAAATAATGCCACATATGACAGAATGCCAAGTTCATTCTCAAGTCAAATGTGGGGGTGTTAAGCGGCTTTGAATACTGATAACGTAAAGAAATTGCAAAGCACAAATCGTATAACTGAAAAATATCAACAGAACAGTCTTGCTTACTCACCATAGCCATATGGAAGTAATTTGCTATGGCAACAGAGTTAGATGTAGGAGATGGACATGATTTTTACAGAAACGTATGGCCAGACTACAGACACTGAAGTATTTACATATTTATAACAACCAGCATTAAAACAATTCTTCATGGACCTCTGCAGCTGCAGGACCTGTGGAGTATTTCATCTTCAAAGTTCATAATACTCAAGCGCAAATATTGTGTAAGTTGTCCTCTCAGTATAGCATAGTTCACCCGATTCCCCTACCTCAGAACACCTGCATTTAGTGATTATGAAGCTGGAAGGTTGCAAAGTCACTGCTGGGAGGGGGGAGCATTAAGAGCTGAGCTGGTATAAAGCCATTTTCACACCGAGGCGGTTTTCAGGCATTTTAGCGCTAGAAATAGCCTCTAAACAACGCCTGCAAGTCGCCTCAAATCTGCCCATTCTTTTCAGTGGGACTTCACACTGGGGTGGTGCGCTTGCGGGACGTTCACAGAACTCCTGCAAGCAGCATCTTTGGGGCGGTGCGGGAGCTGTGTATATACTGCCCTGCCGATTGAAATAAATGGGCACTGCTGCTGAAGCGCCGGCAAAGCGCTTCAGCAGCAGCGCTACACATCACTATAACCCCTTTTTAACCCCCATGGGGGGGTTAAAAGCACACTGCTCCCACATCAAAAGTGGTGCTTCACCGCCAGTAAAGCGCCGCTAAAACAAGCGCCTCTTTACCGCGATCGCGGCCACGCAGCAGTGCTTTGCAGTATGAAAGTGGCCTAAAAAAACAACTTTAGTGCTTCTGCTGGAATTGTGAGGAAGTTAAAAAAAACGATAAAGAAAAAAACTAGTTAGGCTATACAGTAAGTGAATTTTGCAAGATGGAGAATAGGTCTATCACCTTAGGACACTAGCAAAAAAAAAAAAAAAGAGGACTCACAGAGTGGGGTTGGGTTATGAGGGCTTGTTTTAACCACTTCTCCTCAGCGGATCTGTGAGGCTCTCGTTCTGAGCGGACGCCATATGACGTCAACCCTTTAAACCGGGCGTTGACCATGGCTGTTAACCATGTGATTGGCCGTGATGAAGTCACGGCTGATCACAAATGATACATCCCCCCCATTGGCACGGCCTGTCACCGACACTAGTAAACGACCATTGGTCGGCGGCTGTTGTATGTGATCAGCTGTGATCTACTCACAGCCGATCGCATGTAATGTAAGCACAGAGTGGTAACTTGCTGTTACCAGCTCTTCTCTCCTCACATAGTTTCCAGTGTGAGGAGAGAAGAGCTAGGATCAGTAAGTTACTGATCTGTGTAAAGCACCAAACACACCTGTCACATCACCCCTGCCCCCACCTTGCACCTGTCACCCAACAGTCACCACATCTGCCCCCATAAAGTGCACCTGTCACCCATCACTGACCGTGGCTTGTCAAACGTCAGTGACCATGGCCTGTCACCTGTCACGCATCACTAACCATGGCCTGTCACCCGTCACCCATCAGTGACCACCGCCAGTCACCCGTCACCCATCAGTGACCACCACCAGACACCCGTCACCCATTGGTGACCACCCCCAGACACCAGTCATCCATCAGTGACCACTGCCAGTCAGCCATCACCCATCAATGATCACCGCCAGTCACCTGTCACCCATCAGTGACCACCGCCAGTCACCCATAGGTGACCACCGCCAGACACCAGTCACCCATCAGTGACCACCACCAGATACCCGTCACCCATCAGTGACCACCACCAGTCACCCGTGGCCTGTCACCCATCAGGGACCACCGTCAGTCACCCATCAGTTACCGTGACCAGTCACCCATCAGTGACCACCACCAGTCACCCGTCACCCATCAGTGACCACCACCAGTCACCCGTCACCCATCAGTGACCACCACCAGTCACCCGTCACCCATCAGTGACCACCACCAGTCACCCGTCACGCATCAGTGACCACCACCATTCACCCGTCACGCATCAGTGACCACGGCCAGACACGTATTTTGGGGTGTCATTTTTGCTATGCACATGCTATGTGTTGGAAATATCTTATAAATGGACAACTTTGTGTAAAAAAAAAATGCGCTTTCATTTTTTTCCACATTTTCCAAAAACGTCTGGAAAAAAAATGAACCGTTTAGAAGACTCATTATGGCTCATAGATTATATGTTGGGGTGTTTGCTTTCCAAAATGGAGTCATTTTGTGGGCAATGCCATTGTCCTGGTGCTCCAGGACCTTTAAAATGTAATAGGTGGTTGAGAAATGAGATTTGTAATTTATGCTCGTAGAATGCCTGAAGGTGCTAGTTCAATGTTGGGCCTCTGTGTGTGGCAGGGCTGTGTAAAAGTCTCACACATGTGATATGGCCATACTCAGGAGGAGTGGCAGAATGTGTTTTGGGGTGTAGTTCAAGTATGTATATGCCATGTGTGAGAAATAACTTAATTCATTTTGCAAAGAATTGTGGGAAAAAAATTACAACTTCAAAGAATGCACCATGCAACTTACTAAATACCTTGAACTGTCTACTTTCCAAAAAGGGGTAATTTGGGGGTATTTGTACTTTCCTGGCTTCTTAGGGTCTCAAGAAATTAGATAGGCCGTCAGTACATCAGGTGTGATCAATTTTCACCGATTGGCATCATAACTTGTAGACTCTATAACTTATATAGGGACCAAATAATATACACCGATGTGGGTTATTTTTTACCAAAGATAGGTAGCAGTATACATTTTGGTCAAAATTTATGAAGAAAAATTACTAATTTGCAAAATTTTATGACAGAAACAAAGAAAAAGGCATTTTTTTTCACAAACTTTTCAGTCTTTTTTTATTTATAGCACAAAAAAAAAAAAAAACCCCAATAGTGATTAAATACCACCAAAAGAAAGCTCTATTTGCGTGAAAAAAGGACATAAATTTCATATGGGTACAGTGTTGCATGACTGAGTAATTGTCATTCAAAGTGTGATAGTGCTGAATGGTGAAAAAATGGCCTGGGCAGGAAGGGGGTTTACGTGCCCAGTATTAAGGTTAAAGTCGGGTTCACAATGTACTGTTGCAAAGCACCATAACACATAAGCACATGGTCCTAATGTAAAAAATATATGGTACTCATATTTCCAAGCTATCTTCCAGTGCAATTTCTAAAATATGATCTGTCCAAATTTTTTTTGCCTGTTATAAAGCATTGTGAGGCAGTGTGTCATAAAACATTACAGCGTGTAATGAAAAGTGGAAAAAGGAATGCAGCTGAATTAAAGACACATAGGTGTGAATGCACCTAAAACACATTTGCTGCTTGTCAAGAATATGTAAATATGTAAATGTCCAGGCCACTTTAGATAAGAACGGCCGAATGGGAGCTTTCTAGATTTGACAGAGTATATTAAAACATTGTCCCCATCCCCCACCTCGTGCATGCAGCGTCACTATGATGACATTGAACTGCTCTGTCTAATAATCAGACACATTGGCAGGTGCCCTGATTACACGGTAAGACAGTGGCAGCAGCCATTGTTTCTGATCAATAGCCCCAGTAGTACAATGTTACCATAGTGACACTGCACTGCTCTGGTGACAGAATGTAAAAATGACATTCTACTGCTCTGGTGGTGATTACATACAATAGCTGTCTACACTGGTATCACTGTATGTCAGTGCAGCCAGACGTGGTCTCTGATCATCATCACAGCAGTACAATGTCCCCAGCCAATCACAGTGTCCCCAATCACCATCATACTAGCCCTAGTGTCGCTATAAAACCTTGTTCACATGTGTGGTGCGCTCTGAAGAGAGATTGGTGTTCAGGTGGCTCTTCAGAGAGCATTTGACAGGTGTCGAGGAAGTCGTATCATCTGCTTTAACCCCTTGGACCCCCAAACAAGTGCTTTATTCATAGTATTGTGTATCTGGATGAGGTTTTAACTGAAATCTTCTGTCTTCTACCTCTCCCCCTACCCCCACAACCTTAATCCCAATCCTAATACAAGGTGAGGAACCTGTCAAATGCACTTGTGAAGATTACAGCATCTGCTCGACCTTTCCGCCCACCTCCTCTATTTATTGAAGCTGTGGTATCGCTTTCATGAATGAAACGCGATCTATGGATGGAAGAGGCGGACCTTTCATTCATCTGCCCATCCTCAGTTCATAGAGTGCTTTTCATTCATGGAAACTATAGTACAGCTTCTAAGAATAGAGGAAGTGGGCGAAAGGGGTGGTATAGTCGGCACTCTTGACGATTAACTTCTGCACCATCAGAAGACTGCAGCTGCAGGGGTAGGAGAGGGGATCAGAGTATAGAGAATTTTAACCAAAATCACTGCCACAGGGACAGTTCATTGTGCCGATTTTTTTTTTTTTTTAATGTTTTGACTAACATAGGCTCAAACTACTGTCTACTGCTAGTAAAAGAAATCACTCTATCTGTCTAGAATCCAACACTGCAGAGAAATCAGCAAAGCCAAGCACCTGGGCCTTCTCAACTCCGTAATCTTTATGCCTTCTCATTTTCTCCACTAACCAAAGTCAAATTTTGAATGGGGCTGACCAGAATGGAATTAGATTGGAGCATAAAGGAAATTTGAGGTTTTTTGCTCCCTTACACTGCACAATTCTGTACAAGAGAAACAGGGAAACCTCTAAAATATGTTTACATCTTGGGAATACAATATCTGATATGATTAAAAAGGTATAAACGTTCTTTTAAATATCTATTTCCCCAAAATCTATATCTGAATACTGCTGACGTTATATGAACGCAGAAATAATTAAGCTGTCTGTTATTAGTTTCCTTGCCGTAATGCCACGTTACTTAATTCTTGACTCATATGAAAGATAAATCAAACCAGACATAGACAATCTTTGAACTATTATTTGGTAAGAGTTATTAGGAATATATTAAATCTATACTGTTTCTTTGCAACATCCGGAGGGATAAAAGTGCTTGTTACTTTCATCCTCTCTTTTTATCCCAAATTGTACATTCAGAAACTAGCAGACACATATAATTATAAAAATACAAAATTAAAATTAAAATTGCGGTAATGCATTATTGTGAAGTTTTTATAGGAACAATTAAACCACTTCATAACCATGTTTAGATCATATAAATTTACATTTCAGCTTTGCAACAATTTGGAAAAAAAACGTTGCTACTTGCTGCTTTTTTTACCTAGAAAAAAGGTATATAAAACATATCTAATGCTTGAAACATAACTAAATTTAAAAATAAAAAAAAAACCTCAACAAAAAATACATATAAGTTTTAATTCTAAATTGTTTCATTCTGTTTCCATAAAATTCGGTGTATATTTAGTCCCCATGAATACCTTGTAATCATTTTAGAGATGCCCTTCTGAATTTATTTCATTTATACCTGTGTCTACAATTCATTCTGCTCTCTCAGTAAAATCAAATCAAATTGTTAATAATGACAAGTGATGCGACCAAGTGAAAGAACACATCCGCAGCACCTATTTAGAAAAGCATGCTTCTCCCTGCTGGTCACTGAATAGTACAGACTTCAGCTGTGTAAATCAATTGATTGATTTACATTACAACAGCATGTCTGATAGAATGTAATAAAGCACCTGATGGTAGACTGCATAGCTAAAGTCTACACCATCCAATGACCAGCTCTCTCCCTGGGACATTCACATCTAAAAAGATGTATTCCTTCTCTCCTCTCAGATGGAACAGCAGCACAGTGACTGGGGGCATTGAAAGGAACCAGAAATAATAAAAACAGAAGCTGTAGGGATCGACTGAAGTTGTGCACACATTTTCAAAGTAAGAAAATTAGGAATTTTGACTTACCTGTAAATTTCATATCTTTCAAGTACAGTACAAGACATAGGCTGAGTATTCATAGACCCTTGGTTTTAGACTTGTACCTTCAAGTCATTGGACATAGGCAAAGCTTTCAAGGACAAGCCTCCTAGGCACCTCCCCTATAACCCTACCCCACTTTGTAAGTCCTCAATTTTGTAGTAAGCAATCCATAATAACCAAGAATTAGAAGGGAAGGTGTCCTGTACCATACGCCAATATATGGAATTTACAAATAAGTCAAAAACTCTCTTATTTTAATTATACAAAATTAGGCACAGGCCAAGTATTAATAGACCCTGGGAAGTATCCAACCAATAAATGAGAAGGGTAGGCAACAACTAGGCAAACTAAACTGCACCAACAGGCCCAAGAAGGGTCAACAAACTCAACTTCAGAGTGTCACTGCAAGAATAGAGCTGCTGAAAGATGAATTGGCAGAAGACTGGACATCTATCTGTTAGAACTTTGAATCGGTATAAACAGGGAATCAAGTGGCAGCCTTCATAAGGCCGGGCTAAAGAGGCCTGGTGCCGGAATGCCCAGGACACTCCCATCAACATGCTGGAGCTGGTTTGTAAAAGCACAGGAGGAGATTTGTCCTTGATTGTGTAAGCTCTAGGAATCAAATGTCTTATCCATCAAGCCAGGGTGGACGTGAAAGCAGGGAAATAGGGAATAGGGAATCTGTCTTCCTGATTCACGCTGTTGCTTTGAGGTAGACTTTTATAGCCCTGACTGCATCCAGGCAATGGAGAACAATTTATTTTGGGTGCTTTGGAGCAGGGCATTAGGATGGTAGGACGTATTTATTGAGGTGGAAGAGTGGCACCATCTTAGGAAGACTACCTTGTCATTGTGAAGAATGTAGAATGGCTGTCAACAGATGTGATAGTGACCAAAAAGGCTACTTTGCAGGAGAGGTCATCTAAGGGGATATCCCTGGTGGGTTCAAAGAGTAGCTTCTGCAAGGCAGAAAGAACCAAGCTGCAAACTGGGTTTGGTGTGAGATACAGACAGCGTTAAGGGGTCCTTCGCCCTGGCCACAAACAGAGGTAGTTTATTTTTGAATCTGCAGACCAGGATGTCCAAATCTGGAGTTCCTCATTTTTTACATATAAGGTTGAAGATGTCTGGGGGAAGGGCCTATTACCCTTGATTCAAGCAGTGGTGACTAAGATAATACTCTTTTCACTTGCCTACTGCTAAGATGTGGACCGCAGATATTGTTGGACAGCGAGTCTCTGTCCATGAGATTTCCCGTGTTGCTTCCTTCAAGGCTGCATGACTCCTGGTGCCTCTTTGATGGTTGATGACTGACTGATTGGGTGTCCTTGCAGAAGGGTGGTCCAGTATTGTTGAACCATCCTTATTGTTGTGAGCTCCAGTATGTTGATGAGGAGCTTGGCTTCCATTGATGACCATGATCCATGGACTGTGAGAGACTAGAACACTCCTCCCCAGCCTCAAAGACTGGCATCTGTTATAACTTTCTAGCGATAAGGAAGGGAAGACTTTCCCATTGTTAAGGCTGGGCTGATGATCCACCAAATAAGAGATTTTCTCCAGTAGGGTATAGAGTAGATCTTTGAAAAGTGATCACCCACCAGAAAGCATGTAGCATCTGAATTTTTTAGTGGACATTTAAAGACAGCTAAAAAGAGTCCTTATGGAGAAGGTCATACATATAACCTGGGTCCTGGATGGCTTAAGTCCTAAGAACAACAAGAAGAGTTGCTAGGAAATATGTGAATATTCTGGGAGCAGAGGATAGGCAAAAAGGCAGTGTGACAAAATGGAAATGACGGTCACTGTGAAGCACAGATAATACAGATGAGGTGAACAAATCAGAATATGCAGATACGCATCTGGATGTCTATAGATGCTTTTTGTTTGTGAATGCCATGCAAAATTTAGAAATTCAAATGTATTTGTTGACGGATTTTAGGGCACAGAACAGATGAATAGCCTTGTTGGGCTTTGGTACCAGGAACACATTTGAATAGAAATATTTGAACCTGTCTTTTGGGAGAACTTGCACAACTAGACAAATATAAAAATTTCAACCACTATATTTTATATCCAGGAGCTGGAGTCTGGTGCTCTGGCTAGAGTGTGCAACTCCCAAGGTAGAAGATATCATTAAGAATAAAGCTGGCGGCTTGTAGTGCTCTTGCAAAGAAAATTCTTTATTGGCTACATGTATAAAAGCATGATACAAAAGATGCTAACGCGTTTTGGCTTTTGCAGAAATGTTTAAAATGATAATATATATATAATGTCTAACATACATTCCCAACTGGGGAGGTGGTGTTTTATTAAAGGTCCACGCTAACACTAAAATCCCTACATCTATAGTCACCCAGGGTCTAACGATAACCTATCTAACCCTGTAAAGAAAAAATGAGTATACATACCTTTTCTGAAGGTGATCTGACCTGATCGTCAGCAGCGGAATCTCTGCAGAAGACACGGCCAACAATGGCTGTGAAATGAATGGGAAGTGATGTCACCCATAGAGTTACTATGGGGCTTCCCTTGTCATCCATGTCCTCTGCACCCGCCTACACAGGGAAGCCACGGCTGACAGCTCTTTGTGGGATCGGGTCGGATCGCCTTCAGAAAAGGTATGCACACTGATTTCTTTCTCCACAGGGCTAGATAGGTTAGGGATTTTAGTGTTAGCATGGACTTCCACTTTAAAAACACTCAAGGTAATTACTAGCACATGGAACAAAGAACTAAACCAGAGAAAAAAAAGTGAAAAAAATCTCCATAAAAGAAAACAGCATAAATCATATGAAAAGAAGAGGGTGCTGGTGCATAGATAAAATCTGTTCAATAATCACAAGCATTACTTATAAAAGTTAATTTCAAAAAAAGATTCATATCCATTCTATTATTCATGCCCTGGGTGTCCTTGTATTAAGGGTATGTATCCACCACACCTCACGCTTCAGTAAGATATGATGAACGACTCCTCTTAGGGGTCTCTTAACCTGTTCAATACCTAAAAAGGAGAACGCTTCAAGATCTCCCTTATGTTTTTCGCGGAAATGTTTCAAAACGTATGAGATATTTTTGTATAATATTGGTGGTATCATTAAAGTGTTCTGATATTCTGATTTTTAGAGAGCGTATAGTACAACCAACGTACTGAACAGTACATGCGTTACATTCAATAACATATACAACAGATTTAGAACTGCAGTTTATGTAGTATTTAATTGGATATTCTTTACTTGTGGAAAAAGGCGACAGATGTGCTTTTTTGTGTCTCCTACACTGTTTACATGTATTAAAACCACACATATATGAGCCCACAGTTGATAACCAAGTACATCATATTTATTATTGTTATACAATATTTATATAGCGCCAACAGTTTACGCAGCAATTTACAACATGAGGGCAGAAAGTACAGTTACAATACAATTCAATACAGGATGAATAAGAGGGCCCTGCTCGTTAGAGCTTACAATCTAAGAAGGATCAAGTGATACAAAAAGGTAATAACTGTTGGGAATGAGCTGATGAAGAAAATAAAAGTACACTTGTTAGGTGAGGGCAGGATGGGCTTCTCTGAAGAGAAACGTTTTCAGGAATCGCCTAAAAGTGGATAGAGTTGGAGATTGTCGAACAGAATGGCAAAGGATGGGAGAGGCTCAGGAGAAGTCCTGAAGGCACGTATGGAAGGAGGTGACGAGGGAGCTAGAGAGCAGGAGCTGTTGGGAGGAACGAAGAGGACGATTTGGTTGGTATTTTGAGACTAGGTTAGTGATGTAGCTGGTAGCAGAGTTGTGGATGGCTTTGTAAGTTGTTCTTAGTATTTTGAATTTAATTTGTTAAGGTGCTCTGTGGGGATAGGAGGATTCCCACTCCACCTCCAAGTTTAGGTAGTGAATCCAGAGAAGGCCAGAATGGGAGAGGGAAGCAGGAGAAGGAGTGTCGGATTCATGAAGCCAGGTTTAGGTGAAAGCAAGTAGATTAAACGAGTTAGTAACAAAGAGGTTGTGAACAGCGGTGAGTTTGGCAGACAGAGCGTGCATTCCAGAGGGCACAGGAGAAGGGGAGGCAGGTTTTGGAAAGGAGAGAAATTATGCAGATTGCAATTGTTACCAGAGGATGTGGGGTGATGGGTGCATTGGATAAAGTAAATTACGGGAGGCCCAGGGTTTGGGGATATATCTCCAGAGGTTAAGAGAAGCAGAAGAGTGATTTGGGAGAATTAAAGGTACTAAACAGATTAGGAGACAGCATGTTACCAAGTGTGGGTGCTCGTCTGCTTGAAAAATTACACCCATCCCTAAGAATATCATACAAGTCTTTGTCTGCATAGAGGATTGGGAGATGCTGTCGATTTACTTGTATTTTGTTTAGTAAGATGTTACAAAGTTAATTTTTTTGTTTCTATATTTTACCCGGTGCTTAGACTTGATCATAGCACTACCACCCATGAGTTCCTTTCGATCTCTAATTGAAGCTGCAGCTCTGCTGGTAACAATCTGTGTGGAGCAGTTCCTCTTGGCTCTAATGAACTCCCCCGTTGGTAAAGACTTAATGGTGTGTGAAGGGTGAAAGCTAGTAGTCAGCAGCAAGGAATTACCGGTACATTCCTTTCTATATGTTTATTTGTAGTGACCTCCCTACTATCTGCATGTTCTGTCAGAGTGAGGTCCAGGTAATTTATGTGTTAAGTGATAAGAAAAAGTAAACTCCAAGTTAAGATGTTCAGATGAGAAACAAAAGAATCAACTTTGCTAGCCGAACCTGGCTATATCCAACCTAAAGGGGTTAGTATGAGTAAAAAGGAACATCTCCTCCCACCACCCCATATAAAGATTGGCCAGTGAGGGGGAAAATGTTGTCCCCATGGAGGCAGCACGGCACTGGACACAGAACTGTGAGTCAAACATAAAGATATTATGTGTCAGTAAGGATGCCCCCCCGTTCTGTTCGCACCAGAACATGCGAACAGGCAAAAAATGTGTGCAAACATTCCAACATCGTTAAAGTCTATAGAACCCGAACATGAAAAATCAAAAGTGCTCATTTTAAAGGCTTATATGCAAGTTATTGACATGAAAAGTGTATGGGGACCCGGGTCCTGCCCTAGGTGACTTATCAATGCAAAAAAAAACTTTTTAACAATCATTTTTTCAGGAGCAGTGATTTTAATAATGCTTAAAGTGAAAAAATAAAAATGAAATATTCCTTTAAATAATGTGCCTCGGGGGTCCCCTTAGTCTGCCTGTAAAAGTGCACACCTCTGTGATGTTTAGAACAGTGCCAGAGCAAAATGATATTTGTAAAGGAAAAAATATTTAAAATAACAGCTGTAATGTATTGCCGGTTCTCAGCAATATAGGTAAAAAAATCACAGGAAAAATTAGCGTAGGGTCCGCCCCCAGTCCATACCAGGCCCTTAGGGTCTGGAATGGATTTTAACCACTTCCGACCAGCGCCGTAAATAGGTGACGGCTGGCTTTGAGAGGCTCTACCGGGACATAGCCTGCACCTGCAGGCTATATCCCGGTATCATTTTTAGAGCTGGCGGTCGGCTATCCAGGGGTAATGACTGATCCGGCTCGGGAGCCGCTCGGTCATTACCCCAGGGAGCGGGAGGGGACACCTCCTCCCACTGCCTTCCGCTGCTCTTCTCCGGCCTCACGTCCCACCGAGAGACCGGAGCGAAGATCCGGCGCGTCCGCCGGCTGGAAGGAGACCTGATAGAAGCGGTAATTGGCTCCGATCGGGTCTCCTTCGGCAAATTCCGGAAGTAACGTCACAACGTCACTTCCGGTTTACTTGGCGGCTAACGGCGCCAATTTTAAAAAAATGACAGTATTCAGAATCACCGCTTTTGGCGATCTGAATACTGTGAAGTGCAAAGGAGGGATGGGGGGTCTTTTAGACTCCCCAGCCTTCCAAAAAGTGTACCTGTCACCATATATTACTATCACAAGGGATGTTTACATTCCTTGTGATAGCAATAAAAAGGATCAGATTTTTTTTTAAAGGAACAGTGTTAAAACCAAATAAATAAAATGAAAAAAAAAATAATTTAAAGCGCCACCGTCCCTGCGAGCTTGCGCAGCAAAGAAAAACGGTGTTCAAACCACACATGTGAGGTATCGCCGCGATCGCCAGAGTGTGAGAAATAAGACCTCCTCTGCCCCTCTAACCTGGTAACCGATAAAAATTTTTAACATGGAGATTTTTAAGTACCGGAGTTTGACGCCATTCCGCGAGTGCGCGAAATTTTCAACCGTGTCATGTATGGTATCTATTTACTCGGCGTAACATCCTCTTTCACAATATACAAAAAAATTAGGCTAACTTTACTGTTGTCTTATTTTTTAACTCAAAAAAGTAAATTTTTTCCTAAAAAAATCGCGCTTGAAAGACCGCTGCGCAAATACTGTGTGACAAAAAGTATTGCAATGATCGCCATTTTATTCTCTAGGGTGTTTGAAAAAAAATATATAATATTTGGGGGTTCTAAGAAATTTTCTAGCAAAAAAAACAGTTTTTAGCTTGTAACCAACAAATGTAAAAAAGGGGCCCGGTTGGTAAGTGGTTAAGGGGAACCCCGCGCCAAAATGTAACCCACGCCTCTTCCCACAACCATGGCCTGTGGTTGTGGTAGTCTGCGGCTGGGGGGCATATCAGAATCTGGGACACCCCTTTAATAAGTGGGCCCCCAGATTCCACGCCCCCTATGTGAATTAGTATCAGGTACATCATACCCCTACCAATTAACCAAAAAGTGTCAAAAAAGAAAAAAAAACACAGGAGACAACTAGGGACAAGTCCCTCTGCGCGCAATGCATTATGAGGAGCTCCGCTGCAGATGCCCCATAATATTCTAGATTTGACGAAACGGGCGAACGCCCAAAGTTCGAGTCAAACGTCCCTATGTGTCAGTAAAAAAAATTCAAGTCAGGCTCTGACACACAGTCAGAATACTCTGACACAGCTGACCTGAGATCTCCCAGCACTTCCAGGGACTCCGTCAGCTCAGTGTTCTTCAAAAGAGGCATTTCTGGAGAGACCCATAAAAACCCCAAAAAAGTTAACTTTGCAACATCTTACTCAACAGAACACAATCAAATCGTTAAAATCATCAAACAGCATCTCCCAATCCTCTATTGTCAAGTACCTGGTGGTGGAATCTGATGTGCAGGGAACAACCTCTCTTACTATCCCGCCTCACGAACCCCTGGAAGTGAGGACAGGAAGTTTGTGGGTGCGGGGTGGCATGGGGGCTTGGCAAGATGGTTGGTGCCAGTGCAAAGAGTCCTGCTGCAGGTATGGTGAAGGCCACTAGTAGGTAGGTGGAGACAACCGGAAGTGATGCAGGCACACTGGGTGACACCAGCAGAGGGGCCGGGAGTACTTTGGGAGTAGGCAGAGATTAGTCTGGGTCACAAGCAGGGTCAGCAGGAAGCGAGCAGCAAGGTACAGAGGAGCAGGCGGAAGAGTGGTCGTAGACTAGCTGGGATTGGTGCAGGCGGACAGCAGGTAAGTTGTAGACAAGCCGGGTCACAGGAACAAGGACAACAGGTAAAGGAGTAGCCCAGGAACACGGGACATGCTGTAGACCAGACAGCACAGCTACAAGCCACAGCTGTGTTCAAATAGCCCGCCTGGCGACATGGGCCGTAACACGTGCGTGCGTGCACATGGGTTCACATCGGACGCCCGTCTGCACGCGCGGATGCGCCATGCGACCCTGTACACAGTAATTCTTCTGGGGACATGGTTTTCCTGACATCTATGCAGGCAAACACGTCTTAGTGTTATTTCTTAGAGATGGGTGTCATTTTTCAAGCAGACGAGCACCCACACTTGGAAACATACTGTCTTCTAATCTGTTTAGTTCCTGTAATACTCCCAAATCATGTACTTGGTTGTCAACTGTGGGCTCATATATGTGTGGTTTTAACACATGTAAATATAAAAATTAGAACACTTTAATAATATCACCAATATTAATGGAAAAAATATCTCCAACGTTTTAAAACAGTTCCGTGAAAAATATAAGGGAAATCTTGACGCGGCTTTTTTTTTGTATTGAACAGGTTAAGAGACCCCTGAGAGGAGGAGACGTGCATCGTGTCTTACTCAAGCGTGAGGTGTGGAGGATACATACGTTTAATATAAGGGCGCCCCAGGGCATAAATAATAGAATGGATATGAATCTTTTTTTTAAATGAACTTTTATAATTAATGCTAGTGATTATTGAACAGATTATATCTATGCATCAGCCCCCCCCCCCCCTTCTTTTCATACGATTTATGCTGTTTTCTTTTATGGAGATTTCTCTGTTTGGTTCTTTGTTCCATGTGCTAGTAATTATCTTGATTGCTTTTATTTAATGAAACACCACTCCCCCCCCCCCCCCTTTTGGGAATACATTTTAGGCATACAGTATCTCACAAAAGTGAGTACACCCCTCACATTTTGTGAATATTTTATTATATCTTTTCATGTGACGACACTGAAGAAATGACACTTTGCTACAATGTAAAGTAGTGAGTGTACAGCTTGTATAACAGTGTAAATTTGCTGTCCTCTCAAAATAACTCAACACACAGCCATTAATGTCTAAACCGCTGGCAACAAAAGTGAGTACACCTCTAAGTGAAAATGTCCGAATTGGGCCCAATTAGCCATTTTCCCTCCCCAATTCCAAGTGACTCGTTAGTGTTACAAGGTCTCAGGTGTGAATGGGGAGCAGGTGTATTACATTTGGTGTTATCGCTCTCACCCTCTCATACTGGTCACTGGAAGTTCAACATGGCACCTCATGGCAAATAATTTGCTAAGGATCTAAAAAAAGTATTGTTGCTCTACATAAAGGTGGCCTAGGCTATAAGAAGATTTACAAGACCCTGAAACTGAGCTGCAGCACGAGGGCCAAGACCATACAGTGGTTTAACAGGAGAGGTTCCACTCACAGCAGGCCTTGTCATGGTTGACAAAAGAAGTTGAGTGCAGGTGCTCAGCGTCATATCCAGAGGTTGTCTTTGGGAAATAAACGTATGAGTGCTGCCAGCATTGCTGCAGAGGTTGAAGGGGTGGGGGATCAGCCTGTCAGTGCTCAGACCAAGGCTGTACTCACTTTTGTTGCCAGCGGTTTAGACATTAATAGCTGTGTGTTGCGTTATTTTGAGGGGATAGCAAATTCACACTGTAAGGCTGGGTTCACACCTATGCGAATTGGATGCGGCTTAAACCGCATCCAATTCGCAGGACACTTGAAAACACATTGTTTTCAATGTGTCCGGTTCACATATGTGCGGTGCATTCGCACTCCGCATTGCACAAAAAACGCACACGTTTTTTGTGCAATGCGGTGCGAATTCCCAGCCCGTTGAGTCCAGTGGGAGCGCATCTAACACGGAGATGCACTCCGCACTGAACGGGGATATTTCCCCTGCTCGTGGCTCCTCCCCCTCTCTCTTCCCGCAGCTGCTGCTCTGTGGGAACGGACAGGAGCCGCCGAACGGTGGCTCCGCCCCTTTCCGGCAGCAAACAGGCTGGAATTTGCACCGGACAGGTGTGAATCCAGCCTAAGACTCCTTTCACACTTGTTCGAGTTGTCCTCCAATTTGAGACTGCAAAGTTGCCTGACAAGTCGTTTCCCATTATTTCCAATGAGTACCGTTCATATCGGTACGACTTTCAAGTCGTGCCGATTTCAAAGTAGTCCCTGCATTACTGTGGTCCAATTTTGATGCAACTTAAGGTCCATAGAATTCAATGTTAAACCCTGAGCCCGGGTTCAGACTTGTGTGATCCTCAGAGATCGCATGTGATTCGCATCCGCACTATGGGTGCCGATCACATGCGATCTCTGAGCAGTGCGAGTTCACCCATACACTTGTATGGCTGAACTCGCATTAGACTTGCACAAAAAAGGTACATGTACCTTTTTCCCCCGCACTAGAATCACATCGCATGGGTGTTCCCACCCAATGCGATCCGATTCATGTACAAGTGCACAGTTCGCACTGTGATCTGTGAAGAAAACTGGTTGCGTCATTAACTTTGTAATGACACCCGCCAGAAGGCAGTGTGAACTGTCTGCGGGAGAGGAGCGAAGCGGGAACCGGCTCTATAATCGCTCTGGTTCCCGCATCGCTCCTATGTGAACCAGGGCTCAAAGTCTCATGCAAATCGCACCTGAATACTATAGATGCAATTTCTGTACTACTTCTGTACGACTTTGTATTATGTTTTTATTGAGCCAAAGTTGCAACAAAGTCGGAGCAAAGTCGTACTGATCCAAAATCGCTGCAAAAAATTGTGGTAAAATCGGGTTGCACAAGTGTGAAAGGGGTCTTATACAAGCTCACTACTTTACATTGTAGCAAAGTGTAATTTCTTCAGTGTTGTCACATGTGAGGGTTGTACTCACTTTTGTGAGATACTGTGTGTGTGTATATATATATATATATATATATATATATATATATACATACATACACACACACACACACACACACACACACACACAGTTGTGCTCATAAGATTACATACCCTGGCAGAATTTATGATGTCTTGGCCATTTTTTCAAAGAATATGAATGATAGCACAAAAAACTTTTCTTTCACTCACGGTCAAAAGTTTACATACTCCATGTATACATAATACCGTGTATTGCCCACTTTAACATCAATGACAGATTTTAGTCTTTTGTGGTATTTGTGGATGAGGCTCTTTATCATCTCAGATGGTAAAGCTGCCTATTCCTCTTGTCAAAAAGTCTCCAGTTCCTGGAAATTCTTGGGCTGTCTTGCATGAACTGCATGTTTGAGATCTCCCCAGAGTGGCTCAATGATATTGAGGTCAGGAGAATGAGATGGTCACTCCAGGACCTTCATTTTATTCTGCTGTACCCAAAGATAGGTTGACTTGGCCTTGTATTTTGGATCATTGTCATGTTGGAATGTCCAAGTACGTGGCATGCGCAGCTTCCTGGCTGATGAATGCAAACGTTCCTCCAGTATTTTTTGATAACATACTGCATTCATCTTGACATCAATTTTGACCAAAATTCCTGTGCCTTTGTAGCTCACACATCCCCAAAACATCAGCGATCCATCTCCATGTTTCACAGACCTTGTTGACTCCTCTCCAAATGTAAAGTTTATGGTTGTGGCCATAAAGCTCAACTTTGGTCTCATCACTCCAAATGACTTTGTGCCAGAAGGTTTGAGGCTTGTCTCTGTGCTGTTTGGCGTGTTGTAAGCGGGATACTTTGTGGCATTTGCGTAGAAATGGCTTTTTTCTGGCGACTCGACCATGCAACCCATCTTTCTGTGCCTCCTTATTGTGCATCTTGAAACAGCCACACCACATTTTCAGAGAGTCCTGTATTTCACCTGAAGTTATTTGTGGGTTTTTCTTTGCATCCCGAACAATTTTCCTGGCAATTGTGGCTGATATTTTAGTTGGTCTACCTGACCGTGGTTTGGTTTCAACAGAACTCCTAATTTTCCACTTCTTGATTAGAGTTTGAACACTGCTGATTCGCATTCTCAATTCCTTGGATATCTTGTTATATTCCTTTCCTGTTTTATACAGTTCAACTACCTTTTCATGCAGATCCAATTATTATTATTATTATCAATCAGCTGTTTAACCTTTTTAAATCATAAATGACAACAGAAACTACCCAAATGACCCTGATCAAAAATGTACATACCCTGGTGATTTTGGCCTGATAACATGCACACAAGTTGACACAAAGGGGTTTGAATGGGTATTAAAGGTAACCATCCTCACCTGTGATCTGTTTGCTTGTAATTAGTGTGTTTGTATAAAAGGCCAATGAGTTTCTGGACTCCTGACAGACCCTTGCATCTTTCATCCAGTGCTGCACTGACGTTTCTAGATTCTGAGTCATGGGGAAAGCAAAAGAATTGTCAAAGGATCTGCGGGAAAAGGTAGTTGAACTGTATAAAACAGGAACGGGATATAAAAAGATATCCAGGGAACTGAGAATGCCAATCAGCAGTGTTCAAACTCTAATCAAGAAGTGGAAAATGAGGGGTTCTGTTGAACCAAACCACGGACAGGTAGACCAACTAACATTTGGAAGCTGGAAAACTTGGTGGGCTTTGTGAGCTAAGTGGTGTGTCAAAAGGAAGGGCTGGAACCAGGATTGAGAGGCTAGGTGCTCTGCATTTTGGAAAATTAGAGACTCTGCTTTGGAATTTTGCATCGTGGAAGAACTTTCACTCCTGTGGCATTTTTTATGAATTTGTCACATCTCCCCAAAATATGTCCACCTTCAAAGTGCATACTTGTGAGGCGGCTTTAATGGACAGCTTCAGCTGTTCAGACTTTGAGCCACAAAAGTCTATGCACATGAATGGAGATTAGGACCATGCTGGAAATTTGTCACATTGTATATTCTAGGGCAGGGATATTAAAATTCAAGGAGGTTCAGTAGGTAACATTTTCCTCCAGCCAAGGTCCAAATTTCATGTTTGTGATATGACTCAGATAGGATGTAGTCATTGCACGTCTATCAGAAACTGCTAACTGAAAGCTGACAACACCCAAATTTATCTCTCTACCCCTCAGCTCACTCCCTTCATCTCCTCACGTATCACTAATTTACTAACAGATATATCAGTGTGAATGCCACACCACTTCTTCAAACTCTAAAACCGAACTTATCATTTTTCCTCCCCCACGTGCCCTTCCCCCTGATCTGTCTGCCAAAATCGATGGCACAACTATAAGCCCATCCCCACATGCCAAGCTCCTAAGTGTAGTCCTGGACTCTGAACTCTCCTTTAAGCCCCATGTCCAATCACTGTCCAAATCTTGCAGCCTCAACCTCCACAACATCTCCAAAATTCGCCCCTTTCTAACCAATGACACAACAAAGCTCTTAATTCACTCCCTGGTCATCTCTCGTCTCGGCTACTGCAACTCCCTCCTCATTGGCTTACCTCTACATAGGCTATCCCCTCTCCAATCCATCATAAACGCTGATGTCAGACTCATCCACCTTACCAGTCGCTCTGTTTCTGCTACTCCTCTCTGTCAATTCCTCCACTGGCTTCCACTCACCCAACAAATTCAATTCAAAATACTAACAACTACTTACAAAGCCATCCACAACTTAGCCCCCAGCTACATGACTAGCCTAGTCTCAAAATACCAACCTAATCGTTCTCTTCGTTCCTCTCAAGCCTTCTTGCTCTTTAGCTCCCTCGTCACCTCCTCTCATGCACGCATCCAGGACTTTTCCAGAGCCTCTCCAATCTTATGGAACTCCTTACTCCAATCTGTCTGATTATCTCCTACTCTATTCGATTTTAGACGATACCTAAAAACCATCCTATTCAGAGAGGCCTATTCTATCCACACCTAACAACTGTATGTTTATTTTCTCCATTAGCTCATTCCCCACAGTTTTTACCTTTTGTTTCACTTTACTCTCCCTCTAAGATTGTAAGCTCTAACAAGCAGGGCCCTCTGATCCCTCCGGTATTGAATTGTAATGTAACTGTACTGTCTGCCCGAATCTTGTAAAGTGCTGCGCAAACTGTTGGCGTTATATAAATCCTGTATGGATAATAATAATAATAATATCTGTAAAATTTCCATAGTATTTCAACAATATTTGTTGTCAATTTTCATTTCCACAATAATTAACATGTGGACAGTACGAATTTGAATGACTTTACATTTGTTTTTGTAAGGCATACAAATAACTATCTTTAACAGAAACAACATGTAAAAAAAAAAATAACCCTTCAAAGCAGTATTAAAGTGGTTGTAAACCCTCATATATACCCAGTGAAGTGAAAAGCCTTGGATGATACACAGAGATTAAAGCGGAGTTCCATCCTATTAAAAATCAGTAGCTACAAAAAGTGTAGCTGCTAATTGTTAATAATCGGACACTCACCGGTCCCAGTCTCCCGCATTGCGGCCGCCCGCAGCGTCGCTCTTCTCCCCCTCCTCCGTCCGGCACTGGCATGGGCGCCCGGCTTTGCATGCACTGCGCATTAGCGAGTCGCGCTGCATGCTGTGAATGGCCGGCGTATCTTCTGGGACCTGTGACGTGTCCCAGAAGATCGCCGGGTGGGGGGGTGAAGTTCCTTCTGGCTCCACGGAGCCAGGAGAGGAAGTGGGATCTGGGACCCCCAAAACAGTAACATGTCAATTGTGGGTTAGCTATACTTAGATGTAATGGCTGCATTAGTTTTTTTTTTTAGGCTTTCTTTTATTTTCACTCGATGTTCTAGCCAGTAAGCATGTTGTTTTTCAACAGAACAAGCTGCAAATATAGCAATTATCGTGTTGAGGCAAACAATTTACCACTGGCACAGATGCTTACAATGATCAGCTTTTATTTACTCACGTAAAACCCTTATTCCAAAAGAAAAAAACATGTTGATGTAACTGCAGTATGAACTGGGGTTTGGCTTGAATTTGTTAGTGTATCTACATCTGCTAGTACATCTAACACTCCCCCCCCCCCCGACTGTCAAGTTCTGTTGTCCAAAGGTGCCCCTATTCTCCTTCATCCAGAGTGAGGAACTCTAATACAGGAGATGGTTACTGGCTGGATTACCAGTTGAAAACAGGGGGGAAAAAGAAAACCAATGCAGCCACCACTTCTAGGGATTCGTAAGCTGCAATATATCACATTTTCCATTTTTAGCTTATTATTGCTTTAATAAAACATAAAAGTAGGGCAATCACATCCATATTTCAAGTAATAGAACCACCTTGCATCAGGTGCCCCCTTAGATCAAATGCACCATTCAGAATATCTCATAAATTAGGACCCCCAATCAGAGTGCCTTCATTAATAAGCTGCTCCCATCAGTGTACCCCCATATTCCCAGTTGCCCCCATCAGAATATCCCCTTAGATCAGCCCCCCCCATCAGAGTACCACCTTACATCAGGTGCTCCCATCAGAGTACCCCCTTACATCAAGTGTCCACATCAGAGTGCCCCCTTACATCAAGTGTTCCCATCAGAGAGCACTGTCACATAAGGTGTCCCCATCAGAGTGGCCCATTACATCAAAGAACTCCCATAAAACTGGAACCCCAATCAGTTGCCCCCATCAGCGTGCCCCACATATCAGTTGCCCCATAAGCGTGCCCCTTATATCAGTTGCCCTCTTCAGAGTACTCCCTTACATCAGTTGCCATCATCGGAGCACTCCCTTACATCAGGTGTCCCCATCAGAGCCACATTACTGCCAAATTAGTACTAATATAGTGTAGTATTTATTGATAAGTTAAATATACAAGTACATGTACATGCTCATAAAAAGTTTAAAATACTTGCATAAAAACAATACCATTCCTATCACAAGGATACGGCGGCAATAATGTCAGTGTACAGGGCCCTCAAAATGCGTTTCGTGCTCCAGCACGTTGTCAAGAGATCTGCCTATCGAAACAAATTGAAGAATTTTTGTCTCACAGATTGGACTTTATGACATTTTTGAGCACTAATTTAGTTTCTATTATATTTAGTTTTACCACTGCACTCATATTTATTCCATATATCAGTTGCCCCATCAGAGTACCCCCATAGATCAGCTGCAATCATCAAAGAACCCCCATAGATCGGTTGCTTCCATCAGAGTACCCCCATACATCATTTCCACATCAGAGTACCCTTATAGTATAGTACACTTAGACCAGTTGTCCCCAACAGAGTAAACCTGTAGTCTATAGATCAGTAGAGCCCATCAGAGTGTCCATTGTACCTGACCGATACGTCCCCCATAGGTGGGTATGCAGGAGGAAGGAGATGGGAGACAAATGGTGTTGCAGGGCGCACAAATGGCCTCATTGGTTGCTAGGACACTGACAGTCCTAGCAACCAATGACTGCTGTTCAGCAGGGATCTGGCTCTAATAAAATCAGCAGGAATCTGGAACTGCAGACTGGCTGCAGAATGTTTGCCTGAGATTTATTGTACCCATATTAATCCCCTCTTAAGATGTACACTTACAAAAAATTAAAAACAGTAAAGCATCATAAAACGTCCACACAAAGACCGTGCAGCGATCTCCCTCTTCTAATGTCTCTGTGTAGAGCAGACTGCCCAGAACGAAATGGATGCTGCTATCTCTGAGTTGTGACTCTGTCATTTGCAGTGCCGAGATACTATTAACGAGTGTGGCAGATGTATCCAGTGTAGAGATTGAAAGTTATATTACCTGGACAATGTGGGGTTAAATGTCTCCGTACGAGTCATCTATTTAAAGAGAAACTGCAGTCTGCTCACATAATTTGTTATAAAAACATCTTTGCCATTCTGAAGCTTCCCTCCAACCACTTTGCATATTATTTTATATATAATGTGATTCTGTACTTGCCAAATATGCTTCATAAATCTCCATCAGCTGAGTCTGGTTGCAATCATTTTAACTGTGGGCAGCTGAAGCTGCTGCTTGTTCCCTTCCTGGATTTACACAGAGGCACACCTCCAGTCTTGCGGCTCTGGTTGGCCCTCCTATGACTCATCCCTCCTCCCTTCCTGGCAAACTCTCATGAGAGTGAAAGAGATAGCTGTGCATGATGTCAAGCGCTGAGGCATTTTTCCAGGCAAGAAACCGGAAGTGGGCTGTATAAGGTATTTACTGGCAGAAAAAAAAACGTTTTACTATCCAAAGTTAAAACAAGGGCAGAGGATTTAATAGATGGAAAGATGAAAAAAATGACTGAAGTTCCGCTTTAAGTTCTAAGCTGCGCCGGGTGGTCACACCCTCTGACGTGATTACGAAACCGGTCAAAAAAGGGAGTGACAACTCCAAGATAGCAGCATCTATCTTGTTCTGGGCAGTCTGCTCTATTAGGAGTGATGAGAGGGAGATCGCTGCACGGTCTTTGGACGTTTTATGTTTTACATGCTTTTTGTTTTTACTTTTTTTAAGTGTACATCTTAAATGGGGGTTACTATGGGTAGAATAAACTTGTGGTAATGCCCTATGTGAGCACTCTTGTCATCCATGAGAGATATAGATATGTTGAAGTATGTTATATGAAACAGCCAGAGACATGGATGCATTGAGGATACATAGTTTTGAGGCACTACTTGGTTGGCTCTTTGGTAAGTGTATTACCATAGGGAGAGGTCTCATGTGGTGTGGTGACGGCTGATAGTACCGTTCCCAAAGGTTTTCACAAAAATGGATTGGACTGTGTATGGACTCTAAAGATTACACTGTTTATCAAATGATGTTTGTATCACAAGGGTGTGGTGCATAATTATATGAGGAGCGCTGCTAGTATCTTCACACTTAGGTCCCATTCACACAGGGGCGATCCGACCTGGCGCGAATTTGCTAGGCAACTGCAGCGCGACTTTCAGCGCGACTTACAACACGACTTATGCCAGGCGACTTTGCCTGTGGCCAATCAGAGAAGGGAGGGAGGGGCTTTCCCCAAACATAAATTCTATTCTTTTCACTCTAAAGTCGCTTGCATTAACATGGGGATCTGACTTGGAGGCGACTTCCATTCATTTCTATGGGCACAAGTCGGATAGAATTTGCCTTGAGTTGTGCAGGAACTTTTTTCTGAAGTCGGAGCGACTTAGTAGCGTACATTAAGACAGCTCCCATTCATTTCAATGGGATTTCAGATGTCAAGCGAGCTGGAGCGACTTGAGGCTACTCAAGTCGGAGCAACAGTCGCCCCTGTGTGAATGGGGCCTTAGACTTCTTGGACTATTATTTTATTAATAATCAGCTGCACCTAAGTCTAATATAAATAAAATAAAATAATAATTTTGAGAGATATTTTTATTAAAGGGTTAATAGCGGTCCTAAGCACTAGGAGGTAGCATTTGCGCTAGCTAAAGTAAAATTTACATTAAATTTATATTATTTATGGGTTTTTTCTTGTGTGTTGTAACAAAGTCACTCTGAGCCAATGTGTTATAATTATTTCTGCTTACAGAAAGACACCCGGAGGCCAAGCTTTCAGAGCTTCCTGCAGGGCCACATATAGGAGAAAGAAAGAAAATGTATGTAAATGTTCTGTAAGGTTAATTAAAGGTCTCCAGGACATTTATATATTGCAGGTGGTCAGTGGGAGTTGTACATGATTCCACCTTCAAGTGGCAGATAAATGATATGAAAGTAAGCATTAATTAGGTACCACATCTACAGCCTCCACACAATTATTATTATCTCTTAATTTGCTAGAAGTAACTTTTAAAGGAATACATCATAACTCACATAACCATATAAAGTATAATGTAAATTTAACCATATACAATGTCTGGGTGCTGCACGCTTGTTAACAGCAATGGATGTTTTTGTCATGTGAGAATAGCATCTTAAAAAAATAAATAAATAAAGTATCCTTTATATAAATTATCAGTTTATAGGACATATTTGTGAATTTTAAATTATTTTCATCTTTACTCTATTATCTTCTATTTTTAAGCTGTTGGCATACTTCAAAGTAATATTCAATTATATTAAATGCACTTCCAAGTCAAAGTTTAAAATGAATCTAAAAAAGCAGGTCAGAACTTCAGGCATTAATATACTTGATCAATCCTGCCATATCGCTTTTTTTTAGTAATCTGGGAATTCCCAAACATACCCACTGTAGACTCTTTGTTGTACCAACCACATAAGAAAGATTGATGCACCACATGGCCAATGCTGAGAAGTTTACCACAGCCACCAACTAGAAACTTTGAAACCAGTTGGTAATACTCAAAGAAGGAGATTGTAAAAAGGAGCAAAAAAGGGATTTTATTAAAACTTTCCGTAAAATCCTTTTCTCCGAGTTCACTGACAGACGCAGCTTCTTCATTTACTTCATGGGGTTTTATGTTCGTCCAACTAGGAGTTAACTAGGCAGGGAAAAGATCAGCTGGCCCCTCCCTTGGGGGCCGTCCTCTCTTCCTACATCAAACCCCCTCACAGCATAGCTCTCCAGTTCGTACACAAGCCGTACCAAAGCAGAGCCCAGAGGGGTGGGTGCTGCGTCTGTCAGTGAACTCGGAGAAAAGGATTTTACGGTAAGTTTTAATAAAATCCCTTT
>BLSH010238979.1:286630-302479 GCA_018402905.1 Glandirana rugosa
AGCAATGGGGACCTATCGGCTGGCGGTCGAGATTTTTTACTATGGCCCTACAGGTCCATCTCGGCGAGTTTGACCTGGCGGCGGAAATGCCGCGACCAACCCTTCACCAATTTCGGCACTTGATTACTATGGTGGATTGTGTAAGACTAAGACACGAAAAAGAATAAAACCCAATAGACATCAGGAGACGTCGGATTAACGTATGTCTACAAATGTACTAAATTAATTATAAAGAGGAATGCAAGTGACTGTCTGCGTCGAAGAAGTAAATGAAGTACCCCAAAATACAAGCAGGTTGATCCTCAATTGATCCGTCCCTTTTCTAGTCGACCGGGGAGGGAACCCCCGGCAGGAGAGAAGGATGTAGTTTGGGGGAGTGTCGTATCGAGAGGTCAAAGTTACGGATCAAGCGTTCCTCAACTGGAAGGGGCCAGCTGATCTTTTCCCTGCCTAGTTAACTCCTAGTTGGACGAACATAAAACCCCATGAAGTAAATGAAGAAGCTGCGTCTGTCAGTGAACGTAAGGAGAAATATTAATTAAATCATGTAAACATCTGTATGCAATTAGGCTGCAGAGGACTACAGATAACCCAAAATAAGAAAAAGCACAGAATCAGAATGTGTTAGGTGGTATCATTAGTTCACGGCTTTAACCACTTCCCAACCAGCGCCGTAAAGGCGGCGGTCCAGTTTGAGCGGCTCTACCTGGACATCCCGGTATCATTTTTTAGAGCTGGCGGTCGGCTATCCAGGGGTAACGACCGATCCAGCTCGGGAGCCGCTTGGTCGTTACCCCAGGGGGCGGGAGGGGACATCCCCCCTCCCGCCGCCTTCTGCCGCTCTTCTCCGGCCTCCCATCCCACCGGGAGACCGGAGCGACGATCCAGCGCGTCCGCCAGCTGGAAGGAGACCTGACAGAAGCTGTAATCAGCTCCGATCGGGTCTCCTTCGGCAAATTCCTGAAGCGACGTCATGACGTCACTTCCAGTTTACACGGCGGCTAACGGCGCCAATTTTTAAAAAATTACAGTATTCAGAATTGCCGTTTTTGGCAATCTGAATACTGTGAAGTGCAAAGGAGGGATGGGGGGTCTTTTAGACCCCCCCGGCCCTCCAAAAAGAGTACCTGTCACCATATATTACTATAACAAGGGATGTTTACATTCCTTGTGATAGCAATAAAAGTTATCAGATTTTTTTTTTTTTTAAAGGAACAGTGCTAAAAATAAATAAATAAATTAAAAAAAAAGGATTTAAATCGCCACCGTCCCCGCGAGCTCGCGCAGCAAAGAAAACGCATACGTAAGTCGCGCCCACATATGAAAACGGTGTTCAAACCACACATGTGAGGTATCGCTGTGATCGCCAGAGTGTGAGCAATAATTCTAGCAAAAGACCTCCTCTGCCCCTCTAACCTGGTAACCGATAAAAAATTTTAAGGCGTTGCCTATGGAACTTTTTAAATACCTGACTTTGTCGCAATTTTCAACCGTGTCATGTATGGTATCTATTTACTCAGCGTAACATCCTCTTTCACAATATAAAAAAATTGGGCTAACTTTACTGTTGTCTTATTTTTTAACTCAAAAAAGTAAATTGTTTCCAAAAAAATCGCGCTTGAAAGACCGCTGGGCAAATACCGTGTGACAAAAAGTATTGCAACAATCGCCATTTTATTCTCTAGGGTGTTTGAAAAAATATATATATAATGTTTGGGGGTTCTAAGTAATTTTCTAGCAAAAAAATGTTTTTAGCTTGTGACCACCAAATGTAAAAAAGTGGCCCGGTTGGTAAGAGGTTAATGTCTACAATTGCTCTTTACAACAAAATGCTCACACAACACTGAAGAAGCTCTGAATGTTAGACTGCCTGTTATTTGTTAAAACAGCTATAAAAATGGATACAGTTTTTGCACTCTCTTTTTAATCTGACAGAATTTCAATTGTGGTACAATGGATAGGACAATGCCAGAGCCTCCACCATGATGCATTATTGTAGGTACGAGCTATTGCTCATCTCCCTACTTTTCTTACTTCAATCTTCTAAGCTAGTCAATGAAATCTTTAGACTAGCTTGTTAAAATGCCAAGGAAGTGTCATAGGAAAGGCAGATAGATGATCAGAGGCTAAATATTTTGCACCTACAGGGGTGAGTCATGCTGGAAAGTCTGTCATCTATGATGTTGGAGATTCCTCTTCACACCAAGAATTGACAATGTTGTTAAACACTGAAAAGCATAACTCATTCTTCAAAACCCTATCATTTACTAATAAAAGAACTGAAAACATTGTCAAACATTGGAAAGCAGAACTCATTCTTCAAAACCCAATCATTACTAATTAAAAACACATATTAGCTTAAAAAAGGATTTTACATGGTGATTAAGATGCTCTATTAAGATTAAAAAATAATATCACTTCTATCACATGTATTTTATCCCATCTTCCTAGGTGTCCTAGGAACCGAAGACAGGAACTTGATCTGAAAGCAGCCATCTCCTTGCTACACTTTTTAAGTGTAAACCAACAAATTAATTTGAACTCTTATAATTTGGTCTGGAAATCCTTCCACGGGTACATGTTTTTCGCTTTGTCAGCTGTGGTGTTGGAAAGCTGTTAATCAAGGGGGACACACTAGAGCTGCACGATTAATTGTATTAAAATCGCGATCTCGATTCACCCCCCCCCCCCGCGATCTCCATCACATATTATAACAATTTTCAGTGCAGTTAATGGAGTCCAACTTGCGGGGCGACTCAGCGCGACTTGACTGTAATAGAAGTCAATGCAAGTCGCCTGAAGTTTCCCCAGGAGTCTTTTTTCTAAGTCAGAGACTTGAGTCTTTCCTATCTGGGCAAGTCTGAGGTCATTGTTGATAAAAGAAGTAAAAAGATACGAAGTCTCAAATGATCAAAGGGTTGAACTCCCGTGTATAGAAGAGTTTGGTTTAACCATTTAAAGACTAAATCTGTTCTGGCATTTGTTGCTTACAAGTGAACATCCAGTGTTTTCTACTAGAAAATGACTTAGAACCCCCAAACATTATATTTCAAATGCAATTTTTTGGTAAAAAAGACACTTTCAAAAAAAAAAAAAAAAAACTAAACAGTGCTGTTAGCCCAATCTTTTTGTATATATAAGACGTTGCGCCGCAAGAATCGTGATCTTTATTCTAAGCAAAAAAATTGTGATTCTCATTTTGGCCAGAATCGTGCAGGTCTAGGACACACCCAATCTGACATTGCAACTGACATTAAAGGGCATATAGGAAGCTGGGTCACTACTTAATCCTAGTACACACAGGCTGCATGTCGGGAGGCATTGGCCGTTTCAAAAGAACCGGTCCAACATTCGGCCCGTGTGTACAGCAGCTAGTCCAACAGAAGCAGGCCGTTTGGGCAGCTTTGGTTGATGAGGCATGACTGGAAAAGGTCTGCTGATTGGCTCCTGATCAGCACTATGTAGACAGGCGAAAAGAGGATGGCCGCATTTTTAAGTCGATGCTAATAATTTAGTTCAGGAGATAATAAAAGCAGATACAGTTGACATGTGACATATGGCAGGGAATAAGGTGACATGTTTCACACGACTGGCAAGTGCAGCTGGAGCAGCTAAGTTTAGTTCCCGATCAGCACTCTCAGACAACCTGAACGAAAAAAAACCTAGTTGTGTGTACAAGGCTTTATACTCTGTCCGATTGGGAACTCGCTAGTAAGTATACTGAATAATAAAAATGTGATAATTATTTTTTAAATAAAGCCTAGCACACACCACTAGATTTTTTTTCGTTCAACCCAGCGAGTTGAACAAAAAAAAAACTGACAGCTCAGATCAGAGCCGATGTACTAACAATCCAATGTTAGTACAGTGATCTCCCCTGCTGTGCTATTGTGTTCTGACAGGGGGACAACCCCCCTGCCAGAACACTCCAGTTAGTGCTCTCAGCCATTGGTTAAAAGCACTGATTGGGAGCCAGTCAGCAGACCTTTTTCGGTCATGAGTCTTCGACAGAAGCCAGCCGAGTGACTGACTTCTGTCGGACCGGCTGCCATACACATCGGCCAAATGTCAGATGGTTTCTATTGAACCAGCCGATCCCGGCCGACATTCGGCTTATGTATACTAGGCTTAACTGTCAAAGGTCTCTTTTCTTCATCTCCCCCAAAACAAAGGGCATTCTTTTTATGAAAGATGTCCTTTGGCTATGTATTCTAAAAGTCTGATTCTGGAAGATTTTGACAAGAAGTGCCTACTTCATCTTGCATATTTCTTGCCAATATTCAAAGCAAAAAGCATACTGGAAGTAGATGCATCTGATTAAAATGTCAATGCTGGGTGACATTATATATTGCATTAATAAATATGTACTGTATGTCTTGCAATTCACATTTTTCTTTCTTTTATCCCTGACCTTTTGATGATCAAGTTTCATGTGAAAACATGAATACAAGAAATTCTTTGCACAGAACGCAGTAATGAATGTGATACATAGAGCTTCTGAACATTTCACATTAGAGTGTATGGTTGAATGTGATTAGATTAAATAATAAATGCTGCAGAGTTCATTTCACTGCACTATCACGCACTATCAAAGATATCAGAAAGATGGAACCGTTCTTTACCAAAATGCTGAGTGTTCTCTTATTTTAAATATACGATAGCGGAAAATTTGAAGTACATTAAATATAACTCCATTTATATTATGATTTACTGTGTCCAGGAATATGCTTTTTAGTGTCTGAATGTTCAAGTGCCATATGAATAATATGAAAATATGCATTTTTCTGGAACAGCATAAAGTGGTCATTTTGGAGATTCACAAAACTATCCTTTTACAGCGACAGAGCAAATCCAATGAACTGCCTGTTGATTTATTACTGTATATTGTCAATGGGCCACACACACACCTACTGAAGACCAGACAGCGTGACACTGATGTGTGATTATGAATGGCCTTAAGTCACCTGAGAAAGATTCAGATCAGAAATGGAAACATTTCTGAACTGTAGGTTAAATTGTGAGCACTGATATTTTTCCACTTCCTTCAGACATAAAAACATGAACTGCAAAATGTCAAACGATTAAGAAAATATAACTGTGCCCAGTTCATTTCCTTAGAGACGCTTGCACATTTATGGAAATAAGTAATAACTCAAAAAAATAAATTAAAAAATTAGCTATTCAACCAGTAGAACTTCATGTAGATTTTTTCTGCGTGGATGTGGCCAAAAAAACGGAGTTAGACTTACTGGTAACTCTTTTTCCAGTAATCTTCCAGGACAGAGATGAAGCTCCTCCCCCTCCACACAGGAAAAAAATTGCCATTTTCTTATTTAAGGCAGTCCCTCAGGTCGCTGACTTGTAACCTCCAGGTACCTTAACAAACTCCTCCTGATATCCAGGAGGTTCAGATCTTGCTCCTTACTATTGGAAGGTGAATTGCAGAAGTATGGCAGTACAATATCCTTGTGGATTTGTGGAAAGCCAAAGCCACTTGTGGTACATCTAAATCCCAGATCTGTTTGTAGAATCACTCTGTCATCACAAATTTTCAGAACATTTTCAGAAAAGGCTCTCTGACTGCAAGAGCCTGTAACTCTCCTATTCTGTGGGCCATAGTAATAGCCACCAGGAAGGCAGTTTTTCACATTAACAAGCACAGAGAAGCGTCCTGCAAAGGCCCAAACGGGGCCTTGATGATACCCCTGAGCACCACTGACAGATCCCATGTAGGACACTTCCAAGATCTGAGTGGTTTGTTTTTAGCCACAGCCCTGCAGAACCTGGAGATCAGAGGGTCTTCTTGTAAAGTCTGTTCAAGATACACCGACAGGACTGCTATCTGTACCTTTAGAGTACTGAGCACTAGACATTTATCAGCCCCTTGCTGTAAAAACCAAAACATTGTCTGCTCTTGCATGAATTTGTTTCAAACTCTGGGAATCAGATGGACTGGGGGGAAGACATAACACTTCCTGAATCCCCAGGTATTTTGAAGATCACCGATCCCCAAGGCTGGATATTGCAGTTTTAGCAAATAGAAAACCTCCAACTAAGTATTCTTGGTTGCGGTCCCCTTTGAGGTGAACTACTGTCAAGGATAGTACGTTTCTCTCTGCCCACAGGCATATCTGAATCGAAATCCTGATCAAGGTTGGGCTTCTGGTGCCCCTTGCTTGTTCACATATACCTCTGTAGTAGAATTGTCTGATAAGATTAGAACATGGAGACCCCTCAAGTGCTCTTGAAAATTAGAGATTGCTATGGTCAGCGCCAAAAAACTCCCTCCAATTTGAGGATGCCTGGGCCTCAGGCAACACGCCTCCTCTGGATGAAGGAAATACAATAACTGGCCAGGGATCTGAGGGACCACCTTAAAAAACAAAATGGCAATGTGTTTCTTGTGTGGAGAGAGGGGCTTCATCTCTCAAGGGCTGGCCTGGAAAAAGACTGAGGGAAACAAATTATTAGGATTTTTTTTCCAGTCAAATAAAGTGAATCATTAATACACAATAAAGTCCCTTATGATCGTCAGCTCCATCAAGTGGGCAAAAGGCAGTATTTGAATGATTCGGATCCATTTTGTAGTGTTGCACCAATACCGGTAACAGTATTTGTGTTGATACTAGTACTTGTACCCGTGCAAATGCTCCGATACTAGAACAGAATAATACTTCAATTTTTCACTACATATGTGAACAGGCAATACAAAGTCACTGAAACGCACATGAAGACTGATGTAAAACTGATGTCCCTGCAAACGAAATCTGTGTGGTTTTCCCATCAAATTTCATGCATGTATGATGTGAACGAGCCCTAAAAACTGTCAAATGACACTAAAATAGGTATTGATAATTGGTAAAGAAACTGGTATCAGCACATCCCTACTAATTTGTATCAATAAGAACATTCAACCTAGAGAGAAATAAGCCTACAAATATTTGATTTTGCCCCCTTCGGAACAGAACAAATGTACATGCAGTTTTACAGGGTGAACAGCTCTTTAATTATAAATTCATTCAAGTTGTTCTTTGTGAAACTGCAAATTGGGTTATTAGAACTATTTTTTTCTATTTAAGCTTACTTTTGTATAAATGCATTATTATTCGTGGCTTTTAGGAACACTGTGACAATGTTTGTTGTGAATGTAAAAGTTTATTGTTACAATTTAAAGTGGTTGTAAAGGCACTACAACCACTTTAACCTACAGGTAAGCTTATATTAAGGCTTACCTGTAGGTACCCTGCATATCTCCTAAACCTGTACGGTTCAGGAGATATGCAGTGTTCTGCATGTGCTGACGTCATTTCGGCACATGCGCAGTGAAGAAACCCGTATGCGCGGGAGTGACGTCACGCGGCTCCGGCCAATCGCAGTGCCGGAGTCTGCAGCACCTGGAAGCAAGAGACACAAGCTTGGACGCGGCCTGGAGCGAGAACATGGCTGAATTCCTCTGCTGGTAAGTGGCACATAATGGACTAGTATGCGATGCATACTAGTCCATTATGCTTTTACATTGCAGGCACTATGCAGGAACTAAAGAGGAAGTAAAACCCATCAGGGTTTACTTCCTCTTTAATCACTATAGGATATACTCTGTTACACACTGAACAATCACAGCATCAATCCAAAAAAAAAAAAAAAGAGATTACATGTTATTTATTCACCACCGGACAATTTAAAATAATAATAATAATAATAATAATAATAAAAATATCTTTCTATTTCACATAAAAAAACATAATAAAACATATTTACATTTTCTCTTTTCTTTTTTTTTTTTTTAGAAAGGCACTATTCAGTTATATTGGACTTGTCATATAGTATAAAGTAGCAATACTGCTTGTAAGTCTAGGAATGTAAATTATTCCAGTGTATAGCTTAGAGTGCATAGTGTATAGCATGCTTTATCCTATATCATTCCAAATGTAAAGTGTTGGCAAAGCTTCATCGCAATCCCCTATTAGAGGACCTTTTGGGCCACCAATGCAGTCCCTTCAGCATTTGGTGGGACCTACTCCTAGATCTCTTCAAGTCCACCTTGCATCTGTCCTCCAAATCAGTCTTAATTCTATTGATGACAGGGATGCTTGGTTCCTTATTAGCAGTCGTGCCCCAATAACTGTATAGTGAATGCTGGATCAAGCTGCGGAAGCTTTTCACTAAACACTGGGCTTAGACGCCAAGACACAAAAGCTATGCAAAGAGCACTGGACAAAGCAAACAAGCCTCTGCTGTTATGCTCTAAACACTGAGCATCCAGTTAGGTTTGCAATAGTCATAGACGTGCTATTTGGGAGTACATGCTAATGGCTGAGAGACAATCCCAAAATTTCACTAGCATAACCTGGTTTTTCAAAAGGTCCCTTGAAAAACCCTCAGCTTTTAAAATTTTAGATATAAGATGAATATAATTTGAAGTCAAGCTTTGAAGAACATTAAATGTAACTCCATTAATATTATGATTTGGCATATCCTGGCTTGCAGTTTCAGTGGCTGAATGTCAAGTGCCATATGAATTTTCAGAAAACATGCATTTTCCTGGAACAGCACAAGCTGGTAATTTTAGAGATTCATAACACTATCCTTTTACCATGACAGAGCAAATCCAATGAACTGCTTGCTGATTTATTCATGTATATTATCAATGGGCCACACACACACCTACTGAAGACCAGACAGCCTAAGCGAGACACTGAGGTGTGACTGTGAATGGCCTTAACTCACCTGAGACAGATTCAGATCAGCAATGAAAACATTTATGGACTGTATGTTAAATTGTAAGCACTGATATTTTTCCATTTCCTTCAGACATAAAAACGCAAACTGCAAAATGTCAAACTATGCTAAGCATATATAACAGTACCTAGTTCATTTCCTTAGAGACACTAAAACAATTTATAGAAATACGTAAGAACATAAACAGGAAAAAAACACACAAGATGATGTTTGTGAAACCACAATGCACTTAAAAGGAATTATTTTAACTATGTTCCTCATTTTATCTCACAATTTTCTCCTAAAAATGTTTAGTTCACAAAATGTAAATATGCCTTATATAGCAAGTCATTATTTTACATACAATGGGCATTTCATGGCTAAAAGTTCTATTTTCTTATAAATTGCTACATTCTCTCAAGAAGAATGATTTCATTACCACTTCAACTTGCTGCTTTTCCCACCCTACTCAATAAATTCCTCACTGAACCTAACTCACGGTTAACACAATTCTGAAGCCAGTGGTATTTTAATATCTGAGCTACGTTTTACAGTAAAAACAATATCAAATAAATATGTGGGTGTAGTAAATTTATTTGATTTGTGTGTTAATGTCTTTGGGGAGTTTTTTTAGGTGGTCAACTGTTGAGGTGACCATTTGATGCTCTTTTTTCAATTTGGGTGACCACTATTTCAAGTCAAGCCAAGAGGCTCATTTAAAGATTCAGTGTGATAGTTTAATGATCTAATTCCAGCACCTCCCTTTGGTGAATTTTTGACTGCAAAAAAAAAAAAAGAATTCATGATAAATAAAATATAATATGCATTATGCTAATGTTAATTGGGCATCATATTATCTCTCATATAACCCAGTAGGCCCTCTCTCAAATGTACCCACCTTATGGCCCCCTTTCACATGGAATGTTCGATCAGGTCCGCCTCTCAGTCTTTCAGGCAGACTTGATCAGACCATCCAATCTCTTCTATGAAGCGGTGGATGTCCGCTGACACCCACCGCCATCCAATCCTGTCTTCCAAAAACAAATGGATGGTGGTTCTAGTCCTCAGCTGTCCGGTGGATTGGATAGCATTGGATGAAAACAGACAGACAGTCCATTTCCATCCAATTGCCCCATAGAGGAGAGCGGGAATGTGTCCGCTCTGCATAACGGAGCGGACACAGACCTGTCATCCACCTGCTAAGCGGGGATCAGTAGAGTGAACCTCCGCTGAGAAACCGGATTCTGCTTCAGAGGCACCCATGTAAAAGGGGCCTTAAGCAGCAGAACTGCAACAGAGAAACATTAGACTAGAAGATACTTTGCTATAAACTGAAATCAGGACTGGAAAATTACAAAAAAAGCGTAAAACTATTAAAATTGATCAAGTGACTTCTGTGCTTTCCAATCATTTTTTTTCTCAGTTTCTATAATGAAACATCAGCGAGAGAAATATGCTACATGTGTAAATTTAGAACTTACAATAGAAGACATTTATTGCCTATGCTTTCCTTTAAGGAAAGTTTTAACAACAAACTCCTCCACTTATTTCGCTTTAAAATGAGCTGGCTAAAGCCTCGTAAACACAAGCCAATGGTTGGTCAACCGAACGCCCAACTTTTGTCCAAACTGGGCAAGAGCGGTTTGGTCTAGTGTACTGACAGGAGTCAAGTAATCGGCCAACAAAGCGGAACGTAGTGACGTGTTACAAGCATATAAGGAGGAAGTTCAGGTGAATGTGATTTGAGAATTACGAACACGTCTTGGATTCCAAGCATGCGTGTTTGCACTTCCAACTTTTTATTGGCCAACTTCTGTACACACGAGCCAACAATCGGCCAACACAAGTTTTCTAGATTGGAAAATGGCTGTAGAATCGTGCGTACACACGATTGGATTTTCGGCCAACAGGCTGTTGGACGACTGTTGTTGACCGATAATCGGGACCGTGTGTACAGGCCTTAAGAACACCTGAATCCAACACAATAACATATTACTGAAGAGATAGCAGGTAACTAAACCTAACATCTACATATACACTCAACATTGATGTTTTTCTTTTCCTAGGAATGTGTCAGGGCAATACCCACAAAGTTGAGATACCATAATAGTAAACCATGAGGCAAGCAATAGAGAGGTTAAGAAGCCCTCTCCTACCACGGCACAGTAGAAACATGGGCTATTTTTGTTGTGCCTGCACATTAAAAGAGAAGAAGTGCACTTATATTACTAAACCCACAACAGTAAAATCAGTCTGCATATGCAGTAAAGCATGCTTGTTATACTCACTGTGGGACCTAAGGGGTTAATCCTCTATTGTGTAAAAAATATGTTTGATCCTGTCTTCTCTGATCCTTCCCTTTTTCCACAGTCCCCAAACCATTTCCTGGTAGCCTTGGGGGCACTCTGCACATGCTCAGTTTGGTGTGTATTGCTAGAGAGCTTTTTTTTTTCTTGGGAGAGTGTATGTGATCAGCACAGGGCCAATCGGGACTGTCCAGACAAAAGGTCAGGGGTCTCATAGGACAAAACTCCTGCAAGCTTTAATTAAAACTCCTACAAGCTTTGACCAGACACTGATATAAGTCACAAAACTGATCTAACTGCTGATGAGAAAAGATATTTAGCAGTTTATATGTACTAATCAACCAACAGTGGCCTGTGTTTAATGATGAAAAGTAGAGCTTTTAGGAAAAAATAAATGTTTACTTTATAAACTGGTTGTTGTTTTTGTCACCATATTTCATTCTGATTATACAGATAAATGTGTGTAATTGTGAAAAAAGGATTGACAAAATTTGTGAGCTGACTGTTCAGTAAACATGCAAAATGTGTACTAAAACCTGATGAAACCTGCACAATTAGCGAGTGAAATGCGTTGGTGTAGTGTCCACTGCACACTCGCAACCTTGATCCCGCTGGGGTGCCACCTGAGCCCCCGGCATCTTTTCACATCCCACTGAGCAGCACCCGGGAGACTGACAGGATGAAGCTAGATGCCAGCACTCCACGCCCTGATCAGCAGATGAGGATAATCACAAGCCCTGATTGTCCGTAAATCTGACTGAGAGATGCCCGAGAATTGAAGTGGCTCCTGTGATCCACAGACCATCCAACGGCTAGAAGCACAGAGCTCCATAATCCCACAGAGCTCTATTGGTCAGCAAACTGGGTTCTAATCAGACATATCTGATCTTATCAGTCATATCGCTTGCTGCTGTGGTCACAAGTGAAGTCCCCACAGAGCCCCGATTGTCCATAAATCTGACTGAGAGATGCCCCAGAATTGAAGTGGCTCCTGTGATCCACGGACGATCCAAGGGCTAGAAGCACAGAGCTCCATATTCCCACAGAGCTCTATCAGTCAGCAAACTGAGTTTACCCCCAATAGGGATCCTTGGGATGAGACAGTAAATACGAAAACCAGATACTACCTATGAAACTGTAGCTCTGTCTTTTTATTAGACCTGCACGGTCTGCAGCTGATATCAGTATGTTGAATGTCAGTGTGCTAGTTAATGCTATATTTTCACAGGGAACTTGCTGCTTCACTCACCTGCAAACTTTAGAAGTGGAGTTGATTTCAATCTGCTGTTTCCAGTACCTATCATCCAGTACAGTGGTTCTCAACCCTGTCCTCAAGTACCCCCAACAGGCCATGTTTGCAGGTTTTCCTTTATCTTGCACAGGTGCTTTAAATCAGAGTCAATGGTTTGTTATTTTGGACAGCTATTTTATCTACGAGAAATTCCCAAAACATGTCCTGTTGGGGGTAATTGAGGACAGGGTTGAGAACCACTGATCCAGTACATATCATCAACTCTCTCATTAAGGGGTTCTAATCAGACTGATATATTGCTTGCTGCTGTGGTCACAAGTGAAGTGATTCATATCCCCACAGAGCCCTGTCAGTAAATCTGACTGAGAGATGCCCCAGAATTGAAGTGGCTCCTGTGATCCACGGACCATCCAAGGGCTAGAAGCACAACGCTATATTGGTCAGCAAACTGTGAGTTTACCCCGAATAGGGATCCTATGATTTTTTTTTCCCCGCAGCTCTGCGGCAAGTGTATCAACTTTCACTGGCTCAAAAGATGGGGGTGAGACAATAACTACTGTAATCGGACACTACCTATGGAACTGTAGCTGTCTGTTTATTAGACCTGCATGGTCTGCAGCTGATATCAGTGTGTTAAACGTCAGTTTGCTAGTTAATGCTGTATATTCACTGGGAACTTAGTGCTTCACTCGCCTACAAACTTTAGAAGTGGAATTGATTTCAATCTGCTGTTTCCAGTGCCTACCTAACTATATCATCAACTCTCTCATTAAGGGGTTCTAATCAGACTGTCATATCGCTTGCTGTTGCCCATTATCTTGATAGATTGTAAAAATATTGGAAAGGTTAAATGTGGGCCTGGATGTCCCAAACTAAAACACATAGCAATATACATGCAAGTGTTGGTGTTGGTTTCCCAGGACCCATTAGAACCTATTTATCTATTCATTGACTCATAATGTGGTATATATGCATTATTACATGAAGTGGATGTGTATGACTGGGATCCAGAGTGTGCATTTTATTAGACAATGTTGTTTTTTTTATTGTGCATGTGCTTATTGCAATACACCCAAGTCATAATTTTGTACCAATTTTTGAATGAAGTTTTTTTTTTTAAAGTAGCACTCCGCTGCATGTTCCCATTCCTATCATGAGGGAAGGACCACTTTGAGGGATCCCGTACCCATGTGGAAATCTAAAAACACTTTAGGGGCCCATCCACACTAAAGCAATTAACTGCAGCATAGTAATAGCCACACCATTATGGCATGTACTAACTTGCAGCGTGTTAACCACTTGCCGACCGCGCTATAGCCAAATGACGGCTACAGCGCAGACGGCTAGTTCTAAGAGGGCTCTATTGACGTCCTCCCGTGCTTGTGCTTTTCATGCCCCCCCCCCCGGGGCGAGTATCCGGAAGTATCCGTGAAGTGCATCACAGATCAGTGTAAAGGGCTAATCACAGTGGCCCTTTACCAAGTGATCACTCCATCCAATGGACGGAGCGATCACTTTGTCAACAAACTGGCGTCATGTCCAGTTCAGCTCTCTCCTCTCCTCACAGCAATACAGCGTGTGAGGAGAAGAGGGAGACACTTAGCAGCAGCTTGAGTGGGCTGGATGTGGTGTGCCCTATAGTGCCTTCAATGCCCCTTCAATGCCATCACAGTACTCATCGGTGCCACTACAGTGCCCTCACAGTGCTCATCAGTGCCATCACAGTGCTCCTACGGTGCCCCACAGTGCCACTATAGTGCTCATCAGTGCTCCACGGTGCCACTAGTGTTCATCGGTGCCACTACAGTGCCATCAGTGCCCCACAGTGAGTGCTTATCAATGCACATCAGTGAGTATTCATCAGTGCCACTACAGTGCCCTATTAGTGCTCATCAGTGCCCAATAGTGCACATCAGTGAGTGCTCATTAGTGCCACCCTATTAGTGGATCCTCATCAGCGCCCGTCAGTGCTGTAAAAATTTGTAAAAAATACATTAAAAAATGTGTTTTCATTTTATTTCCACATTTTCCAAAAACTTGTGGAAAAAATGACATGTTCAAAAGACTCACAATGCCTCATAGAATATACGTTGGGGTGTGTGCTTTCCAAAATGGGGTCATTTTGTGGGCATTTCCATTGTCCTGGTGCTCCAGGGCCTTCAAAAGCACAATTGGTAGTCAAGAAATTAGATGTGTAATTTATGTCCCTAGAACACCTGACGGTGCTCTCTGCAAGTTGGGCCTCTGTATGTGGCCAGGCTGTGTAAAAGTCTCACACATGTGGTATCGCCATACTCAGTAAGAGTAGCAGAATGTGTTTTGGGGTATAGTTGCAAGTATGCATATGCCATGTGATAGAAATAACCTTTTAATATGACAATTTTGTGAAAAAAACAACTTAATTTTGCAAAGAATTGTGGGAAAAAATGTCAACTTGAAAAAACTCACCATACCTCTTACTAGAATATAGTAGAATATACTGAAATACGAGGTCTTTACCTTGGAATATCTACTTTCCAAAAAAAGGGTCATTTTGGGGGGTATTTGTACAGTCCTGGCTTGTTAGTGTCTCAAGAAATGAGATAGGCCTTCAGTACATCAGGTGTGATCTATTTTCAATGATTAGTACAATAGCTTATAGACTCTATAACCGTCACAAAGGCCAAATAATATACACTGATTTGGGTAATTTTAAAAAAGATATGTAGCAGCATAACTTTCTGCCAAAATTGATGAAGAAAAATTAGAACAAACTAAGAAAAATGCAACTTTTTGGTCTCTTTTTTATTTATAGCGCAAAAAAAAAAAAAAAACAGATGGTGATTAAATACCACCAAAAGAAAGCTCTATTTTTGCGAAAGAAGGGCAAAAATGAATACGGGTACAGTGTTGCATGACTGAGTAATTTTCATTCAAACTGTGAGAGCACTGAAAGCTGAAAATTGGCATGGTTAGGAAGGGGGAATAAGTGCTCAGTAGGTAAGTGGTTAAGCTAACCCATTCATTATAAATGAGCTGCCAACATACCATAATAGATGAAAAAATGTACTGTACGTATTATTTTAAAATGCAGTGCACCACACTGTACAGAATATGTGTTGTGGTGTGTTTTGCATTGCACTCTACTCTACAGTGCATTGGGGTGCCTTTCATAATGAATTCATAAAAAATGGTACAACAGTGCACCACAAATAAAGCGGAAGCCTTGTCATGTTTTGTTGCAATGCGCATTGCCACAATGCACAAGTGTCAATGGGCCCTAAAAGCAGATATGGATAAGCTAAAAAATTTAGTAACTTGCTAAAACTAAACTTGGGATCCACTGAGCAATAAAACACTGCAGAGTCTAAGACTAAGGCCTTATGCACACAAGTTTGTAATACTTAGCTGAGAATTAACCACTGGCCCCCCACCCACAGTAGTTTTACTGTAAACGGGCAACAGCTATAGGCGAGGCAATGTACCTCCCAATCGCCTGGTCCATGTGCACTGGCGTGCCACCCTGGCAGGCAGAATTGCAGCTCCCAGTACCCGGTTGCTCAAAGCTCTGCAATCACATGATCACAATGTAGT
>BLSH010238979.1:323018-333649 GCA_018402905.1 Glandirana rugosa
AATCAAACGAACACCCGAGGTAGAACATGGAAGATATCAACCCACTAACAACCCTATCTCATCTATTATCAAAGACATGAGAGTCCGGACTTCACTGTCCATTCTCCAATGTAAACAGACTGCTCATTTTTTGTTTATAGCGGCGATCAGAAATGACGCAGAGGTGATCAAATACCACCAAAAGAAAGCTCTATTTGTGGGAAAAAAAGGACGTAAATTTTATTTGGGTACAAAGCCGCACGACGGCGCAATTGTCATTCAAAATGTGACAGCGCTGAAAGCCAAAAATTGGTCTGGGCAGGAGGGGGGTTTAAGTGCCCAGTAAGCAAGTGGTTAAAGGTTAAAAAAAGAAACTAATTTGTCAGACAAATGTAACCTCTTACCTGTCACTTCAGGCCTGAGAGTACAGAAACTATTATCTACTCTATCCCAACAATCACCCAACTATAGAAGGTACAAGATGGAGCCCACAAGCAAACTAAACTGAAGCCTTTCCCCTATAGTGTCCCCTAGTGGCAGAAATGCATATTTCTCTTGTTTGTTAACTGTATTGAGAAGTACAGTGTTACTAAAACTGTATTCCAGAATTAGCTTGTCTTAGGCTGAAATCTTTCATTGAGTTCTTCATGTTATATAGCTTGAATACCACTTCTTTTTTTACCATTTTTTTTCAGAAAAAAAAAAAATTCTGAAAATAACGGAAATCCCAACTTTTCAGGTTTTTTCGGGCCTTCCCATCTCTAACCAGGAGATCATAAGCCCCTTTTTATAGGGCAAGGCACAAGTTGACATAACATAATTACAGGTCAATAAAAGAAGGTGAGCACATAGCATGAAAGGCGAAGGACACAAGGGTGATCAAATAATTCACGTATGGTGTGAAGCACAAGAAATTGGCTATAAAGTGGACTGTATACACAGTGGGACTTTTTAAATCACTGATAACTGTGCTGATGGTATGGGTTTTAAAATTATGCACTGGTTATTAGCACATTAGTTGACATATATTGTTTGGAATGGAGTGGATATTTTCCAGCATGCAGGACATTTTTGTTTCTTGTATACCAGTTTTATTGGGAGCATACTTATGATTGGAGGTTTGTGGAGAATTTGGTAGTGTAAGTAGCAGCAGAGACATAGGAATATAAGCAGGCACCTTAATTCACTATTAATTGCGGAAGAGTTTATTGCTATGCACACTCTGTGGATCTGTGCAGTGAGAGCTGATACACAGTCCCACCTACCTAGCAGCCTTGCCAATCTGAGTTTTTAATGAGGAAGTTTTAAAGCAATCTTAGTTTTACACACAAATAAGCGCATATTCTATAAGGCTAATTAATAAATGTGTTTGATTGTGGAGAGCACCATGTTGATTCCCTTGTCTTTTTTGTCTGCCCCTAGGGGTGGTGGCGGATTTTATCTGAGCACAAAATTTGATCGCTAAAGGCTTTAACTACTTCAGCCAGGAAGGATTTACCCGATTCCTGGCCAGGCCATTTTTTGCGATACGGCACTGCGTTGCTTTAACTGACACTTGCGCGGTCATGTGATGTTGTACCCAAACAAAATGTATGTCCTTTTTTCCCACAGAGCTTTCTTTTGGTGGTATTTGATCAACTCTGCGGTTTTTATTTTTTGCGCTATAAACAAAAAAAAAGCGACAATTTCGAAAAAAAAAAAGTTTACTTTCTGCTATAAAACATTTCCAAAATGTAAAAAAAAAAATGTATTGATCAGTTTAGGCCGATATGTATTCTGCTACATATTCTTGGGAAAAAAAAAAATTGCAATAAGTGTAGATTGATTGGTTTGCGCAAAAGTTATCACATGTACAAAATAGGGGATAGATTTATGGCATTTTTATTTTTTTAGTAGTAATGGCGACGATCAGTGATTTTTAGTGGGACTGCGACATTGCAGCGAACAGATTGGACACCCAATGAACATTTTTGACACTTTTTTGGAAACCAGCAACATTATTGCAGTAATCAGTGCTAAAAATATGCACGGTTATTGTACGAATGACATTGGCAAGGAAGGGGTTAACATCAGGGGCAATCAAGGGGTTAAATGTGTTCCCTGTTTGTGGTTTCTAACTGTATGGGGGATGGTGTGACTGGGGAAACACACAGATCTGTGTTCTTACATAGTAGAAAGACAGGATCTGTGTGATCCCCCCTGTCAGAACGGGGATCTGCCTTGTTTACACAGGCAGATCCCCATTCTGTCACTGCAGGGAACAATCACAAGTAGCCGGCAGAAATCAGGTCCGCTGCACCCACTGATTTGCTCCCCCACTGGCCAATGGGAGCGTGCACCCACAAAAGGTGCACGAGCCGACGTAAACCTACGCCGATTCGCGGTATCTAGTCACCTTGCTGCAGTATAAGTGCGGCGGCTGGTCGGCAAGTGATTAAAGAAGCATGAGCCTTTATATAAGAGACACAGCAAACTTGCGGTTTAGAGACTTTATGCATACTGATTACAAAGAAGGATTATAATATACACCCATCATTGAGTTTGGAACATTTTAATTCATTTTCCACAGACTTTATGAACACTGTTGATCAGGTCCGCCTGTCAGTTTTTCAGGTGGACCTGAACGGACTATCTATTCTCCTGTATTGACAGATGTCAGCGGTGACATGTCCGCTGACATCCGTTCAGCTCCGATGCGCTAAATACAGATGGGTGGAAACCCTATTTTCCATCCGTATGGCGGATCAGATTGGATGAAAAGGGACAGAAGGTCCATTTTAATCCAATCCCCATAGAGGAGAGCAGGGCTCTGGCAGGTCCATCTCTGCATAGTGAGCAGAGACTAACCTCTCATCTGCAGGCTCAGCGGGGATCAGCGTATCGATCCCCGCTGAGCAGCGGAGTCCTTCAAAACGGACTCCGCACATGTGAAAGGAGCCTGATACAATTCTGCTCTAATTCATTTTATGATTTATATGTATGTTTAGTGCAGCATGTTGTTGTTTGCATTTTGATTTATAATAAAACAAGCAAACTAATGCATGGTTAAATTGCATGTGATGTGTGTCTATATATATATATATATATATATATATATATATATACACATACACACACACACACTATATGTATATATGCATCCATATGTGTTACATAGAGACACCCACACATACAATATAGTGTTGAAATTAAATGACTTCACTGAAATTCTGCAGGCAGAATATTCTCACTAAGAACTCATGCTGTCCTTCTGTCCACAGACAAAATGGATATAGCTGCAATTGTACAGGACTAGAGAGAATAGGCTCAGTTCACAAAAGCATAATGAATGTCATATTTTCATGATATGTTTCTATCCAAGGACATTACCGCACAAATCAGATGTTCCTTTTTTCTAATTATAAAAGTTTTCATAAAGATTATCAACAGGTTATTTCTACTGATGGACTATAGAACCAGATTGACAATGACCGTGTTTTAGCGAGCGTCAGTGAGGAAACACGAAGAGAGGAACAGATTTGGAATTGATGATAAAATAACAATTTGTGAAAAAATAAGGCAAGAAAGAGTTAGAACTTCTGCTAGTTGCTTTTGCTCTGCTTGTGTTATTATTGGGGAGATTTTCCTTCATTTCCTGTCCCTAAGACAATAAGAGGAAATCCCTCCTTTGACAGTTTTCTCCAGCACAGGTATCCCTACTCAAATTTTTCCTGTCTACTTCTTTTCTGCAAATGAATGTAAAATTTTAGATTCACCTTCACTTTCTCTCCCTGTATTAAGGTAAAGGTTAAGGTCACCAAGGTAGAAGGTGAGTGAATGTTGTCATTGCAATAAAAATTATTAAAGAGAAAAAAGTTTGGACTTGAGGGACAGTTTAAGGGTGTATTTAAAAAGCATAGTGATTTGCCATTTGAAAGTGCATGTACATTTGTTTTGTGTAAATGGGGCCAAACTTGAATGTTATTAAGCTATTTCCTTGTGCTGGTAAAATGTATCCCAAAAATTTAAAATGCAAAATATTTAATTTGGCCAGCAGATGGTGTTAAGTATCATAGGCATTTCATGTGATACTTTGCGCCATCTACTGGCCAAATGCAGTATTTTCCCTTTTAAAAAACGCATATGCTTGAATGTAGTACTTTTAAAAATACCATCCTTTATGTAAGTATTTTAATTCAATGAAAAACATTTTTGCCCCATTCACACTGAAAGAATGTACATTCAGTTTCACTGGGAACATTTTCTATAAATATAACCCTAAATGTCCATTTGAAACAATTATTAAACACCTAAGCAATATTCATATTTGAAAATAGCACATTCATAGGAGGAAAAGATCATGAACTAAAATAAATGGAGCTAAAAACTCATACATCTTACTAAATGAGGTCTAATGAGGCTTTTACTTCCAATTCTTGCTTTTTATTTATTTATTTATTTCAGGTGCTTATATAGCGCTGTCAATTTATGCAGTGCTTTACATATATATTGTACATTCACATCAGTCCCTACTCTCAAGGAGCTTACAATCTAAGGTTCCTAACTCACATTCATACATATACTAGGGCCAATTTAGACAGGATCTAATTTACCTACCAGCATGTGTTTGGAGTGTGGGAAGAAACCAGAGTACCCGGAAGAAAGGCACAGGGAGAACATGCAAACTCCAGGCAGGTAGTGTCATGGTTGGGATTCGAACCAGCGAACCCTTTTGCTGCCAGACGAAAGTGCTATCCACTACACCACTGTGCTGCTTTTTCCAACTGTTGCTAGGATGAAATAAATTTAGAAGGTGAAATATAAACTGGATTTATCACATCATATTCTTGAAAATCACATACTGAAATTTTATAGATAAGGTGCCCATGGTCCATCATCAGTTCCATAACAACTCTAATAACACAGATAACAAATCTACATGGGAAGGACCGGGAAAAAGAAAGGGATTTTGTGATACCAACAAGATATAAGATATAAGACACATATAACAATAAAAATGGAGTATTTATTAAAATATTATTTTAGTAACCCCAAGAAGAACAGCCTGGGGATAAGTTCAAGAACCATCAAAACTCTATAAAAAAAGTCACATATAATTTCAACAATAAATGTCCGTAAGCCATGAGACATGGTGTGATGATCCTGGTCACCAAGATCCAGAGCCTAGACGCATTTCGACTCATTAAGTCTTTTCCTCAGGGGATTGGCAGTGGTTAGCATATCAGAAGGATCTTTAAAATACATACAAAAATGAATATACACAGAAAAAAAGATGCAATAATCAATTCAAAGTATCCAACACTGATAAAGTACTGGTTGATAATTATAGAGGAAGTAAACCCAGATGGGGTTTACTTTCTCTATATAACCCTGTAAAGTAGAAGAATAATGAGCTACTATGCATCGCATAGTAACCCATTATGTGCCACTTACCTGTAAACAAAGCCTGCGAAGTCCAGCGCTGTCCCCTGTGCAGGCAGCGTCCATCTTCAGCCCCTCTTCCTTCCGGGGCCGCGATCTCCGGCACTGTGACTGGCCAGAGTGGCGTGACATCACTCCCGCACATGCGTGTGGGAGCCGCCAGTCACGGCACGATCACAGTGGAGAAACGGCACGGAGACCGTTTCTTCACTGCGCATGTGCCAAAAGGACGTCGGCACATCTAGTAACACTGCATATCTCCTGAAGCGTACATCATAGGCTTACCTGTAGATTAAGTGGTTGTCACGAGTTGACAAGCACTTTAAGATGCAGCACTGAAATTAATTAAAAGTGAAATCAGTGAAATCACACAATAGATTAAAAATATTCCAATAAAGTGCTACAAGTGCAACCAATAACATGATAAGTGAAAAACATAATGATAATAATAATATCTTGATTAAATCATAAATACATGTGCATAAAACGTAAATGCATGTGACAATAAATATTTCATAGAGATGGATAGCAATAATTAAAAATTCATATACGACTAAAGTCCATTGGTGAAAGTTCATAAAAGAGAGACGTGCTGAAAAAACAGACACCCTGCAGTGTGACACCCAACACGAAAGGTAAAAATGGAGGTTTACCAGAAAGCCAGCGATCCCCCCCTTACTCATTGAGGTCAAACAGCGCTTAATGGGATCTATGATGCATTAGAGGAAGGCAAGGATATCCTCTCAAGGTGGCAACCAAGCAGCATATGCTGGGAGATTGGAAGCGATCCAAGGAGCAATTTCCAAAGGAGCAGGGACTTCAATACCGGAGTACCCTGTCGGACACGTACACACGCTACTGTGCACATGTGATCGATATCTGGCCATTTTATTCAAGGGAACGTATTTGTTTGGATGCTACACGCTTGTGATTTCTAACCACATGTACGTGCATTACTCTTGAATAAATAGAATACTGTTGCAGAATACTGCAGTACTATACCATGTGGAGCTGTTTTTTTTTTTATATACTACCTAGGTTTTGAAGTCCCTGCTCCTTTGAAAATTGCTCCTAGGATTGCTGTGAATCGTCCAGCATATGCTGCTTGGTTGCCACCAGGAGAGGATATCCGTGCCTTCCTCTAATGGATCATAGATCTGTTTGACCTCCCTGAGTAAGGGTGGGGGGGGGGGTCGCTGGCTTTCTGGTAAGCCTCCATCTTTGCCTTTGGTGTTGAGTGTCTGATCATCATCTTTCAGCACAACTCTCTTTTATGAACTTTCACCAATGGAATTTAGTCTTTTTTTTTTTTTTTTTTTTAACAACTTTTATTTTGAATTTTCAAGAAAATTACAGCTGAGCATATAGAACAAGTTGTTATGGTACATTGGTGAAAAAGGGTTTAGACATAACATCATACTGGTATGTGGTTGCGACTATAGTAGATTATAGGGAGTACAGTGAACATGAGAGGGAATCCATGAGAGAGTGATGAATAGTAGTTAGTCCAGGAGTGATCCCGGTTGACCAAGTCACCTACTGGGCACCCCAAATGGGGACTCACTGTGCCGCAGAAGGTGGGGGTCTGAGGGAGTTACCAAGAAGGAGAGTTGCTTGAGAGGGCGGATGTCACTGTAGCTTTAGTCGCAAAGAGGAGTGTCTAGATTTGCTCAAAGGTGATGTTATAATGTAATAAAATTGATTACGGAGAAGGAAAGGAAGAAGAAGAAAGGGGGGAATTCTTAGGGGGGAGGGCGAGGAAAGGCTGAGGGAGGGGGGGGGGGAGAGGGGGTAAGGAGGGAAAAAGGAGGGGGTAGTTTAAGATATAGGGGGCAGTCCGAGCAGTCATGCCGAGGATCAGATTGGCATTAGGGAGAGGGGGTGTCTCACCATGGCCGAAGAACTTCCTTTTGGAAGGCATGAGGGAGAAAATTGTTAATCCAGGGTTCCCATAGTAATTCAAATTTGGGGAGACGGTCTTTGTCTATGGCATCTTGTTTTGCGTGAATCATATAAGTGGTTACTCTGTGTTTTACTTCTGGGATTGAGAGGGAGGAAGATTTCCATGACTTAGCGATGATCTGTTTAGCGGCGGTCAGGAGGGGTATTAATCGGGAAAATTGTTTGTGTGTGAGGCCGTCTGGCTTTGAAAAAAGGAGAGCCGTAGCAGGGTTAGGGTCAATGGGGTAGTCAGTTAATTGTGACGCCATACTAAATATGGTGGTCCAGAAGGTACGGGCTAGGGGACAGGTCCACCAAATATGGAAAAAGGTTCCTGGCTCGTTGCATCCACGGAAACAATGTGGGGAGTGTGAGGGGACATATTTTGCGATTCTTGATGGGACCAGGTACCATCTAGTTAAAACTTTGTAGTTGGTTTCTAGTACTCGGGTATTTGGGGAGGAAGATTTAATCACGTTCCAGATTGTTGCCCATTGGGCCCTATCGAGGGGGGAGCCAAGGTCATCTTCCCATTTTTGGGTATATGAAGGGAGTGTAGTATATGTGGTAAACAGGAGTTGAGAGTATAGTGTGGAAATAATTCCTCTAGCGTGGGGATCTTGTCTACAGAAGTTTTCGAAGGAGGTTAGGCTATTGTAGGGAGCGTTATTTTTGATATTGGGCGTGTAGAAATTTTTGATCTGGAGGTATCGAAAGACCTCTGATTGAGGTATATTGTGCTTTTCTTTCAGGTCTTGAAAGGAGAGAAAGGAGGAGGAGGAGGTTAGATCAAAGAGTCTGAGTAGCCCAAGGGTTGACCAGGCCTGGAAAGCTTTAGGTTGTTCCCAAGCTGGTTTAAAGGTGGGGTTCCGGAGGAATGAAAGGAGAGGATTGTGGGAAGATTGTAGCAGGTGTTTCGCTTTGAGTCTATTCCAAAGAGACAGGTAATGCTTGGTGATTGGGTTGGTGATGGGTGGGCCATCTTTCGGGTTAAGCCATAAGATGTTAGCAAGGGACAGTGGGTCGCAGTCTACTGCTTCAATGGCAACCCATAGAGGGTTTTCCTGAGTGGCGTGGTATTTTGGAAGACTTGCTAGTTGGGCTGCTTTATAGTAGAGGGAGAAGTTGGGCATCCCTAGGCCTCCTCCTAGCTTAGGGAGGAAAAGAGTGTGCCTGGGGACTCTGGGTCTGGTGGGACCCCAAATGAATTTAATAGTCCGTGATTGGAGAATACGGAAATAGTATGTTGGAATTGAGGTGGGGAGGACTCTAAAGTAGTATAGGAGTTTCGGAAGGATACACATTTTCACTACAGCTATTTTACCTAGCCATGAGAGGGGTAAAGAGGACCATCGGTCCAACAGGTCGGTGATAGTTCTAAGCATGGGGGGGAGATTTAGGTGGAAAAGGTGGGTGGGGTCTGCAGGGAGCTGAATCCCCAAGTAAGGAATGGATTTTGCTGCCCAAGGGAAAGGGAGGGAAGCCTGTGCTTGAGATAGTTTGTGTGGGGACAGGGAAATGTTCAGCGCTTTGGATTTTTGTTTATTAATTGTTAGGCCAGAGACTTTGGAGAAGGCTTCCAGAGTGCGAATAAGGTTCGGGCCAGAGATGGAGGGGGATGATAGGAATAACAGGATGTCGTCCGCGAAGAGACAGAGTTTGTGACAATGTCCTCCGAGTTCAATGCCTTTAATATCTTGATTTGATCTGATTTGAGCAGCCAGGGGTTCGATTGCAAGTGTAAAGAGGAGAGGAGATAGCGGACAGCCCTGTCTTGTTCCTCTTTCAATGTTAAATTTTTGCGAGTTGTATCCTGCATATTTAATATAGGCTTTCGGGTTATTATATAGAGCTTCAACCCATCTAAGAAATTGTGGACCAAATCCCCAATTTCGTAGGGTGTGGAGGAGGTAGGGCCAGGACAGGGTGTCAAAAGCTTTGGTTATGTCCAGCGATAGAAAGTATGCTGGGATGCGTCTTTTTCTGGCTGCGTGGGCTATGAGTGTTGCTCGGCGGACATTGTCACTGGTCTGGCGAAGGGGTATAAATCCGGTTTGGTCTTTGTGGATTAATCTACCAATAAAGGTGTTAAGTCTTGTGGCTAGGATTTTGGTTAGGAGTTTTATGTCTATGTTCAATAAGGAGATGGGGCGGAAATTTGAGGTGAGAGAATTGTCTGAATGGGGTTTCGGGATCATGCTGATAATTGCTGTCAATGTTTCCTCTCTAAACTTGTGTTGATTAAGGATGGCGTTGAAAGCTTTGGATAGGACCGGGGCAAGGAGTTCTGGGAAGGCCCGGTAGTAATTTGCGGTGAAACCATCGGGACCTGGGGATTTGTTGGGTTTTAACTGTTTAATGGCCAGTATGATTTCTTCTGGTGTTATAGGACTGTCGGTGAGGTCACGTTCCTCTTGTGTTAATTGCGGGAGATTTAGTTGGGAGAGGAAGTTTTCGGTGTCGGTGGGGTCGTAATGGGTTTTTTGCGAGTAGAGGGAGCTAAGGTGGGAGTAGAATTTGTTGGCAATTTTTTGAGGGTTGCTGGTATAGGAGTCTTTACCTGTCTTGAGTCTAATTGGGTTGAATGGGGAGTTCAATCGTTTTATGGTGCGGGCTAGCGGGGTGTCGGGCTTGTTGGCTTTCATATAGTTGGTGTGTCTTATTTTCTGGTTAAGGGCGTTGGCTTCTTCCGATAAGAACAGGTCAAGTTGTAGTCTTGCCAAGTCAAGGGAAGATTTGTATTTAGTGTTGGGGTCTGAAGAGAATTGGGAGTGGGCCTGAAGATAGTCTTTTTCAAGGGTTTCTGCAAATTTTTTGCGTTCTTTTTTGAGGAGATAGGTGTGTTTTTGGATGGTGTTACGTATAGATGGCTTATGTGCTTCCCAGAGGGTGATTGGGGAGATGTCTGGCGTTGAGTTCAGTGTAAAGTATTCTTTAAGTGCTTGTTCAATGGGAAGTTTATGTGAAGGGTGATTGAGAAGGTCCTTGGGAAGGATCCAGGAGGTGTCATGGGACTTAGGTAGAATAGACGAGAAAGATGTAAGCACTGCGCAGTGGTCAGTCCAGGGGATTGGTATAATTTGAGAAGAGAGTATATCCGGAGAAGGGTATGTGGAGGTTAATATGTGGTCAATTCGCGTGAACGTCTTGTGTGGATGAGAATAGTGTGTGTATCTTCTTTTCCCAGGATTAACTTCACGCCATGTATCAACCAGATGGAATTGGTTTAAGAGTAGTTGGACTGACTGTTTGTGTTGAGTGGTGGTGGGTGCGGGAGGTGATTTATCTAA
>BLSH010238979.1:345080-356418 GCA_018402905.1 Glandirana rugosa
TTAAAAAATAAGACAACAGTAAAGTTAGCCCAATTTTTTTGCATATTGTGAAAGAGGATGTTACGCTGAGTAAATAGATACCATACATGACACGGTTGAAAATTGCGCGCATTCGCGGAATGGCGACAAAGTCCGGTATTTAAAAAGTTCCATAAGCGACGCTTTAAAAATTTTAACGGTTACCAGGTTAGAGTTACAGAGGAGGTCTTTTGCTAGAATTACTGCTCACACTCTGGCGATCGCGGCGATACCTCACATGTGTGGTTTGAACACCGTTTTCATATGTGGGCGCGACTTACGTATGCGTTTTCTTTGCTGCGCGAGCTCGCGGGGACGGTGGCGATTTAAATCTTTTTTTTCTATTTTTTATTTTTTTTTATTTATTTATTTTTAGCACTGTTCCTTTAAAAAAAAAATCTGATCACTTTTATTGCTATCACAAGGAATGTAAACATCCCTTGTGATAGTAATATATGGTGACAGGTACTCTTTTTGGAGGGCCGGGGGGTCTAAAAGACCCCCAACCCTCCTCTGCACTTCACAGTATTCAGATCGCCAAAAACGGCGATTCTGAATACTGTCACTTTTTTTAAATTGGTGCCGTTAGCCGCCGTGTAAACCGGAAGTGACGTTGTGACGTCACTTCCTGAATTTGCCGAAGGAGACCCGATCGGAGCCGATTACGGCTTCTGTCAGGTCTCCTTCCAGCTGGCGGACGCGCCGGATCGTCGCTCCGGTCTCCCGGTGGGATGGGAGGCCAAAGAAGAGCGGTGGAAGGCCGGATTGGGCCTTCGGATGGGGTAACGACCGAGCGGCTCCCGAGCCGGATTGGTCGTTACCCCTGGATAGCCGACCACCAGCTCTAAAAAATGATACCGGGATATAGCCTGCAGGTGCAGGCTATGTCCCGGGAGAGCCGCTCAAACCCGACCGCCGCCTATTTACGGCGCTGGTCGGGAAGTGGTTAAAGAATCCACCATATAGTCGGTGAGTGGCGGCCCCTGGGAGTTAGATGAGAAGGCTGAGACAGTCTGAGAGGAGACAGAGCAGTCTGTAGAAGTCAGGAGGAACCAACCAAGGGGAAGGAGAGCCATTAGACCGCAGAAAAGGCCGGATGGGTCTGGAAGATGGATGGGCTGGGAGTAGTAGTTCATCCAAGGCCTAGCTAGCACCAATGTACTTAGTTACACAACAGAGGATTCACAGTTTCAGGGAAGGAAACCCACGATTCTTACCCACAATGGGTGGTTCTGAGGCCTTGCCCGTGGCTGCAGCAGGCCTCACCATGTGCTAGCTGTGGTGAAGAGGTGTCATGGAGGTCTGATAATTTCCTTTCGGACCAGGGAAACAAGTGTAACGGCCAGCAAGTAGTATGCTGGAGGAAAGGAGAAGAGTAAAGGTCAGCAAGTAGTGTGCTGGAGAAGAAGTGTATATACCAGAGAAGAGGTGTATATAGTAGGTCCCATGTTCAAATACTGGGCATCCCACAGTCATCCCTTATCCCTATTCAAGTTCAACCCCTAAATAAAACAACAATACAAAGCACCGGCCTGTTCAGTGACTTTGGATGTGTGGAATTCGTGTGATTGAGGGCAGTGGGCAGGTGGACCACAACTATCAGCCACTCTTGAGGGGGTACATGGATACAATAATATAAATAGATATGTGACTAATTGTTGCACTCTGTGACTAACTGTTGCACACTGATTATGTGGTGGGTGCCACTGGGTAAAGGGGAGGCAACCCAGAGAACGCCCGTTTGCTCTCCTTCCCTTCCTCTTAATGAGTGTGACAGAAGTGACATGTAAAACATTATTTCCGGGTCCCAGTTGGAGAGGAAACTAATGAAGTGCATTTGTTTCATTGGGAGGACAGGTGAGACATGAAGTCTTCCCTGGTGTCTCATTAACCACTTCAGCCCTGGAAGGTTTTACCCCCTTCATGACCAGGCCATTTTTTGCAATACGGCACTGTGTTGCTTTAACTGACAAGTGTGCGGTCGTGCGACGTTGTACCCAAAAAAGGTGTCCTTGTTTTCCCACAAATAGAGCTTTCTTTTGGTGGTATTTGATCACCTCTGCGGTTTTCATTTTTTGCGCTATAACCAAAAAAAAGGCCGATAATTTTGAAAAAAAATAAATATTTTTTACTTCATGCTATAAAACATACCCAATAAAAAATGTAAAAAAAACTAAATTTATTTATCAGTTTAAGCCAATATGTATTGTGCTACATATTTTTGGTAAAAAAAAAAAAAAAATCCCAATTGGCGTATATTGATTGGCTTGCGCAAAAGTAAAAGCATCTACAAAATATATATTTTTACTAGCAATGGCAGCGATCAGCAAGTTTTAGCAGGACTGCAACATTGCAGTGGACAAATTGGACACAGAGTGACGGTTTTTGGGGACCAGTGACATTATTACAGTGATCAGTGCCAAAAAAAATTGCACTGTCACTGTACAAATGACACTGGCAGGGAAGAGGTTAACATCAGGGGCAATCAAAGCACCACCGATATTCACACCAAGCATTGATTATGCAAGAACGGGCTGCCATCAGTCAGGCTGTGGCCTAGAAGTTGGCAAATTGCAGAGGTCTTGGGAAAAAAAAGGGTCAACACTGCAAATATTGACTTATTGCATAAACTTAATGTAATTATCAATAAAAGACACTTATGAAATGTTTGTAATTATACTTCAGTATATCATAGTAACATCTGACAAAAAGATCTAAAAACACTGAAGCAGCAGACTTTGTGAAAATGAATATTTGTGTCATTCTCAAAACTTTTGGCCACGGCTGTACTGTCAATGCACATCATAATGCAAGTAACTATATACGGTTGCCTTTTATGTTAAGAGAAGATATTACTTTCTCCTGCTGTATTCTTTCTTGAATTGCACTAAAGACAGCATTCATACAACTGACAGCACTGGCCGTGGTAGGTAAAGAAAACTGGACCCACCAGTAGGGAAAGGCAGGAAACTAAAAAAAGGCGATTCAGCTTTATTCCAATGATCCTCAACTATTATTACTATATTACTATACAGGATTTATATAGCGCCGACAGCTTGCGCATCGCTTTACAACATTAGGGCAGAGAGTACAATTACAATCTAGGAGGGAGGGTCAAGTGATACGAAAGGGTAATAACTGTGGAGGATGAGCTGAGGGAGAAAATAAAAGTGCAGTTCTTAGGTGGAGGCAGGATACGCTTCTCTGAAGAGAAAAGTTTTCAGGGATCGCCTAAAAGTGGATAGATATGGAGAAAGCCTGACAGATTGGGGTAGGGAATTCCAGAGGATGGGAGAGGCTCGGGTGAAGTCCTGGAGGTGAATATGGGAGGAGGTGATGAGGGAACTAGAGAGAAGGAGGTCTTGGGAGGAACGAAGAGGATGAATAGGTTGGTATTTTGAGACTAGGTTAGTGATGTAGCTGGGGGCAGAGTTGTGGAAGGCTTTGTAACTTATTGTTAGTATTTTGAATTGAATTTGTTGGGAGAGCGGCAGCCAGTGGAGGGATTGGCAGAGAGGGGTAGCAGACGCTGAGCAGTTTGTAAGATGGATGAGTCTGGCAGCGGCATTCATGATGGACTGAAGGGGGGATAGTCTGTTTAAAGGTAAGCCAATGAGGAGAGAGTTGCAGTAGTCAAGGCAAGAGATAACCAGGTAGTGAATCAGGAGCTTTGAGGTTTCAATGGTTAGGAAAGGACGAAGTTTAGAGATGTTGCGAAGGTTGAGGCGGCAAGCTTTGGAAAGTGATTGGATGTGGGGCCAAAAGGAGAGTTCGGAATCCAGGATAACACCAAGCACCCTGACATGTGGTGACGGGTGGATGGTTGTGCCATTGCTCTTGACTGAGAAGTCTGGGGAAGAGGCACGTGGGGGAGGAAATATTATGAGTTCGGTTTTGGACAAGTTGAGTTTAAGGAAGTGGTGTGACATCCAGACAGATATGTCTGTTAATAAGTTAGTGATGCGTGAGGAGACTGATGGAGTGAGCTGAAGAGGTGTAGATTGAAAATAGGAGAGGTCCAAGAACAGAACCTTGGGGGACCCCGACAGAGAAGGGAAGTGGAGAGGAGGAAGTAGAATTGTAAGTGACACTGAAGGTGCGATGAGATAGGTAGGATGAGAGCCACCGAAGAGCACAGTCATGGAGACCGAGGGAGTAAAGTTTTTTGAGGAAGAGGGGGTGGTCAACTGTATCAAAGGCAGCTGAAAGGTCCAGGAGTAGGAGTACAGAATAGTGTCCATAGGTTTTTGCGGTTAGTAGGTCATTCATGGGTTTAAGAAGAGCAGTTTCTGTGGAGTGTTGGGGGTGAGGTGTTCACTCAGTTGGTTGTAGACAAGGCGTTCAAGGAGTTCAGAGGAAAATGGGAGCAAGGAGATAGGGCATAGATTGTTAAGATTGGTAGGATCCAAGGTTGGTTTTTTAAGTATGCGGGTGACCAATGCATGTTTTAGAGCATTGGGGAAGATGCCAGAAGAGAGGGAGAGATTGAAGATGTGAGTTAGAGAGTGTAGAATAGAGTCGGAGGGTGACTTTAGTGTTTGAGAGGGAATAGGGTCTAGGTGTTAGGTGGGCATTAGAAAGGAGTTTAGCAACTTCATCTATAGTAGCAGATTTGAATAAGGGGAGTGTCAGTTGTACCTGTTGATGTGGGGTCTCAGCTGGGGGAGTTACCTGTAGAGTGGAGATTTCATCACAAATTGCATCAATCTTATTTTTGAAGTGATTAGCAATTTCCTGTGCAGTGAGTGAGTTAGTGGGTGGAGGCAGTGGGGGACGAAGTAGAGAGTTAAAGGTACAGAAGAGTTGACGGAGACAGGATGAGAAGGTGTTAATAAGAGCGGTAAAATATAAAGACTGTCAGACTTGCCCTTTGAAAACTTTAATAAAGTCAAATTTTTTTGCCATTTTGTATATAGTTTAGGAAATTGTATAAATGGATAATCTTCGTTTAAAAGGTAAAATGAATCAAAATTTGGTATTAAATTATACTAAACTCACTCCATTAATGCAGCTTGCACATTTGTAAGCAGAAACAAATCCATTTTTCAAATCACCACAACAACTCAATACTAAAGCAGCTAAGCGAAAAGATTCATGGTATCACTTGAATAGCTCCGCATTATCTTCATTCGCTTTAGAATGATGACTACTAGGTGACTATAAAGCTTGAAACATAATGAAGCAGTAGCAGCTGCGTTGCAGATGCATGAAAATTTACTCAATATTACCATCTAGTGGCCAACTAGTAATATTCTCCTCCAACTATCCAAAGTCACAAGGATGGAAAAAATAGTTAGCATTCCATGTGAGGTTTCCAGTTTATGTTTGAATTATTTAATAAGAAATAAACACATGAATCTATTATTTAATATGAAAAACAACTATATAAATCTATGCTAAAGAGTTAATTTTGGACTAATGTTTCTAGAAATGACTATAACACAAAGCTTTGTGCGCTCTACACATTGCTTTTCCTGAATACAGTATATCACACATGTATATATTTACACATTCATTTATGCTTCTAAATTTATGCTACCTTCCTGTTTGCATAATCATATCAAAAGGAAATATCTACTGATTTACAGCATGGAGTCATTGGCACTAATATTAATTATCAAAATTTTGAGTTACTGTCGGGTAATAATTGTGCAGATCAAGATTTCTGACTTCACGGGCTGCATGCTTGTTTTGGGTATATTACACAGAAGGTATTGATACCTATTCTATACCTTAATCAGTTAAAGACTGGCTCACGTACATTTACTGTTACAGTGTGGCAAGCGTAGCACGAATCACCGTCTATGAACAGCTATTCGCGCATGCGTGAATAGTGGGCGGGAGCGTGCCGGCAGCGCGCTCTTGTGCCAGCCGCACGCTTCCTGAGCGTGGCCACGGGTCGGGTGGACTCTGTCTTCCGACGACCTGTGATCATCTGATAGAGCAGAAAAGCAGGGAACCGCTAATGTAAACACGGCGGTTCCCCGATATGTCAGACGGCATGACAGTGATCTAATCCCTGTACTCGGGATCAGTTAGATCTATCATGCCCCTAGCAGCCCAGCCCCCACACAGTTAGAACACGCCTAGGGAACACAGTTAACCCTTAGATTGCCCCTTGCAGGTCAACCCCTTCCTTGCCAGTGACATTTATACAGTAATCAATGGATATGTACATTTCTGATCGCTGTATAAATGTCAAAGGTCCCAAAAAAAGTGTCAAAAATGTCCGACATGTCTGTCACAATGTTGCAGTCCCAATAAAAATCGCAGATCGCCACCATTACCAGTAAAAAAAAAAATAGTAAAAATGCCATAAATTAATTCTCATGGTTTGTAAACGCGGCAACTTTTGTGCAAACCAATCAATAAACGCAGATTGCGATTTTTTTTACCACAAATATGTAGAAGTATATATATCGGCCAAAATTAATGAATAAATTTGTTTTTTTATATTTATTTTTTTGGGACATTTATTATAGCAAAAAGTGAAAAATATTGGGGTTTTTTTCAAAATTGTTGCTCTTTTTTTGTTTATAGTGGTGATCAGAAGTGACGCAGAGGTGATCAAATACCACCAAAAGCAAGCTCTATTTGTGGGAAAAGAAGGACATCAATTTTGTTTGGGTACAACGTTACATGACCGCACAATTGTCAGTTTAAGCGACGCAGTGCCGAATCACAAAAAGTGCTCTGGTCCTAATGTGGGAAATCCTTCCAGGGCTGAAGTGGTCAATACAGCCTTGTTATAAAAAGGTTGTCAAGCTAAGTTAGTTTTCTTTGTAAAGGATTTTAAGACACCTGTAGAACCTTTTACGTCTTTAGTAATGAAAAAAAAATATTCTTTTTAATCCAACAAACTCTTTATTGGGTATAAAGAAGGTATACAAAGGATAGGAGAAAGACATGAATGCAAAAAAGCATAGGCTCATCTATGACCAACTAATAACCAATACCTTGCCCCCCAAAAAGACACGGAAACTGATTAAGTTGGAAATAGGGCAAAGCCACAGCTTTATTGAACTTTTCAAAAGTATAACTTTCCAAATGTACCAAACAACATTGCCAGCCAGTATACCAAGAGGCCTGTCCTTACCATAAGTACCAGACAGGCATTCGATTGACCCCAGAATTTACCAAACAACTATGCCAGTCACAGTATACCGTGGGCACCCATAGATATAAACTCATAGTCTAAGAGGCCTGTCCTTACCATCAGTGCCAGACAGGCATTAGACAATTTAACTAGTGGGCATAGCCCATAAAGCAACATCAATTGCTGGCAAGGTCAAAACCGCCAATAAAGCTGTGACAAAACATCACAAAGGGCAGGAGGGTGGGTAACTCTTGACAGCTGAATGTGCCTCAGCATAGCCTTCTCTTAGAGTTCAGACTCCACCCAGTCACCTCAGGTCTTTGTAGCCAATACTAAGGGAGTTATTTAACTTCCCTTTTAGGTTCACACCCACAGTGATGCCATGTTTCCAGCAGTCAAGGCTCCCTTTCCCTAAAGGCGGTTCAAGGGGACTTCATTATACTCCTGTAAGATGTATTACAATGAACAGTTGACATAAGCCGTGGTGCACAATATGTTTAAACCAAATAAAATATTTTTTTTTTAAAAAAGGGAAAGAAATAAGCATCAAACATACATGTACTAGACAGTGAGACATCCTGCTCACAATTTACCATAAGAGTATATATTCATAGGCCACCTCGTACATGGTAATATTGCTCATTCAGTTACTAAATCTTCTTCTATGGAGGTAGATTGGCAGGTCTAGCCACCGATCCCATATTTTATGATATTTTTTCCACTCCCGAGTGTTAGTGTGGAGGCTTGAAGCCACCTTCTCGCTATAAGTAATCTGTCCATAAAGAACATTTCCTGCTTCCGGTTCCGGCGCCACATGGTGAGGGAGTGAGTAGCGGCAGCTCCGGACCTCGGCTATACAAAAGCGGCTACAGACCGGTCACGAGCGACCCCAGCACGGCTCGAAACCCCGCAGCAGCATCCCTGACAAGGAGCGGATGGACCGATTCGTCCTCCATGGCGGAACTCCCGCCAGCGCACCGGCCAGACCCGACACCTCAGGTACGAGCGTACATGCGGCCAATATGGCGGACGGCCAAGACACCGCCGCGACTTCGCCTCTCCCGGCCGCCTCGCCTATCCCTCCCTGGGAAGCATCGGAGGCACAATTTGCGAGGCTGGCTCAATCAGTGGCCGCTCTCCTCTCCCCTACGATATCCGAAGCAGTGGAGAGAGCAGTGCAGGCGGGCATGGGGCAGCTGACAAGGGAGATAGCAGAACACACTAAAAGACTGGGTGAGCTAGAGAACCGCACTTCAGAAATTGAGGATGAGCTACAATCCTCTCAAGCTACAGAACAGCAACTTGTGCATACCCAACAATACTTACTAGAAAAAATCGATGACCTCGAGAATAGGACGAGAAGGAACAACCTTAGATTTATTGGTCTCCCTGAAACTTTCACCAATAATGCTTTGATGGACATATGCGCCACTCGCATCCCCCGAGCCCTAGGCATTGCAGGAAGCTGCACCATTGAGAGAGCACATCGCCTGGGCTCCCCCTCTAACGACCGCCGTTCCCCCCGCCCTGTAATTGCAAGATATTTGAACTATGCAGATAGAGTGGCAATTCTAAAGTCCTTTAGAAATGCTAAGTCCTTGCAAATTGAGGGTCATAAAATTCTAGTATTCGCGGACTACTCACAAGAAGTGTCTAAACGGCGCAAAGCCTTCCAACCAATATGCTGAACCCTCTTTCAAAAAGGCGTCAAATTCACTCTATCCTACCCAGCCACCCTGCGCCTCACCGATCACTCTGGCGAAACAAAGATCTTCACTCTCCCTGCGGAGGCTGAAAACTACCTCCAATCTCAGTTGCACATCCCCATGGAGACGCAGCAAGTGGGAAATCCTACCCCATCTCCTGGGAGCAGAGACTTAAGCAGTCCCCGGAAAGACTCTCCAAAGAGGCCCCGCTACGCTAATAAGACCAATTAGCAACCCCCGATTTAATCCTAAGATTGTTTGACAGCTTTGTCAGTGCAACTAAAAGATCTTCTAACACTGAGGAAATAATACTTGATACCTCTATTTTACTACAAACTCATAGGCCCTCCCCTCTCACAAATGGAGACGTCTACTGTTCACTGATAATTGTTTCTACGGATTGCTGATGGCTATTCTGACAAGAGTGCTATTTTTCTTTTTTTCTTTATATATTTTTTCTCTCTGTTTCCGCCTAGGTCCCGTACCACGCATAGCCTTATCGGAGCCCCTCAGCTTTGCGGCTGGAGGTACTTATACGGCCACCTACTACTCAATGACTCCATCCCGCTTTCCAGGGATTCCTCTCTGCTCATGGCACGTGATCCAAAGGCCGAGCGAGTCTCCGGTAACGCTATATGATGGAAGGTGTTATGCCATGTGGAAAAAAGAGAAGTCCAATACATAGTTACTGGTATGTTACCCTGTTTGCTTTTATGTTATGTTTAATGTTCTATGCTATAGGGAAGGACAGTCCCGCCATCCTCTCAAATCCTACACCCCTTAGAACCACCTTAATTGTCACTACTTGTCCCCACAATCTCAGGTCCTCACTAGGCTACCTGGTGTCATGTCACCTAAAAGTTACCCGGATAAAGCCATTGCACAGTAACCCTAAACCAAAACTAAAACCACCATAAAAGTCATTTCTTGGAACGTCAAGGGGCTCAGGTCTCCCCACAAGAGAATGGCAGTGCTGAGACACTTAAAGCGCTTGCGCACTGACATAGCTATGCTTCAGGAGACCCATTTATCTTCTGGCGACTTTTCGCGTCTCCAGAGGCTCTGGGTGGGACAAATATACGGATCACCCTCACCGGGGGGCAAGGCAGGGGTAATCTTCCTCATACATAAAAATGTACCCCTCCAAATTCTTTCAGAAACGTCGGACAGCGACGGTAGAATATCCTTTCTCAGATTTAAACTATTCAATAAAGAGATGGTCCTTGGGAACATCTACGCGCCCAACTCACCTTCTAAGGCCTTTTTCTGTGACCTGACGGCTAAAACAGCACCATTTCTTCACCTTCCCCTACTAATAGGGGGAGATTTTAACTCAGTCATGAGTACCCCGGAAGACAGAGCTAGTGCCATACCTAAACCAAACCAGGAGACCCCTGGCCTTCACTCACCGCTTTCGCAATTTGCGGAAGCTAACCAACTCACAGACACATGGAGACTAGATAACCCCATAGGAAGGGAATACACCTTCTTCTCCCCACCACACCAAAGCCTATCAAGGATAGATTACATGTTCTGCAACCCTCTCATGCTATCGCTATCTTCTACCCCGGAAATATTAGAGATGGCCATCTCGGACCATACCCCAGTAGCCCTACAGATCGCAGTCTCAGAGACCCCGAATCCCTTTAGACTGTGGCGCTTTCCAGCGCACTTGGTAGAGAACCCCGACCTGCTAGAGTTAATCCGCAGCTCGTGGGAAGAATACCAGGAAACAAACTCATCGCACAAGGAGGACCCTACCCTCTTCTGGGAAACGGCAAAAGCGGTAATAAGGGGTAAAATATTAGCGTTCACAGCGACTCACAAAAAGAAGACCTCTCAGCAATATGAAATAGCTAGCAAGGCTCTACGAGAGGCTCAAAGAGCCCTCAATAGACATAACACTCCCGATTCTAGGAAACGCTGGACTGAGGCAAAAGCCAACTTCGACGTGTGGGCAGAAGCGCGCGAACTCTACTACTATACCCGAACCCAACTCCAATACCACAAGTATGGTAACAAGCCCGGAAAACTGTTGGCACGGATGTGCAAAGGCCCCTTCGCCCCTACCCACATATCGTCACTAACACCTGATGGCTCAAAAACACATGACTCGAAAGACGTTATCTCCATTTTGGAGGAATTCTATACAAATTTATACAGCGACGATCCCATAGACGAACCTCTGGCGAAATCGCTTCTAGACAAAATCGACCTCCCCTCAGTTGACCAGACTGATTTGTTAGCCCTCAATGCCCCCATTACAGAGGAAGAAGTCAGATTGGCCATATCCTCGCTCGCCCCAAACAAAGCCCCCGGCCCGGACGGATTTACATCAGAATTTTATAAAATATCCAAAGACCTAATCACACCCACGCTTGTCTCCTTATACCAGTGTATACTAGATGGAGGCTCGTACCTCCCCTCAGGACTTCAGGCTTATATAAAATTGATCCCAAAAAAAGACAAGGACCCCTCAAATCCAGGCTCTTACACTAAAGCGGTCTCCAAGCAGATA
>BLSH010238979.1:359090-370290 GCA_018402905.1 Glandirana rugosa
TGACTTCGATAGACTATCTGATTGGGTTAACATATCTAATGTATCTAGAAAAAACTGAGGGCAGGCAAATTGGTCCATATTTGGAGTAATACAGGGAAGAACGGGGTCCACACCTCTAGGGTCACCACGTAAGAAAGTAAATAACACCAGAACGGGACTGTAAATCCCTACAACCCTTGTCCACTAGTCTAAAAACGTTCTACTTTACCCAAGTGGTAACTGACATACGGAATTTGTTACGAACGACCCCAATGAGGGGCTAGTCCTTGTTCTGTCCGTAGTGGTGTAGAAGAATGTCCTTTACAAGAAAAAAAAAAATATATACCCATTCCCCCCTCATCACCCCCCCTTCTCCTTTTCTTTAATTGCTTTGATTGATGTCATGTTATTGTATACACTTGAAAATTCAATAAAAATCATATATAAAAAAAAAAAGAACATTTCCTGTAAGAAGATGTGGTGATGCCTGTCTTGTTCCTGATCGGGGAGTAACCCCAGCAAGCATTGTTTAAGGCATACAGTCAATGGTGAACCCATTTCATCTTGCAAAAATCTGATCACCTGTTCCCAACATCCCTAAATGTCAGGGCAAGACCACAATAAATGAAAGAATGCACCACTGGGATCTCCACACCTGGGGCAAGAAGGGACATAATGAGGTTTATACCTGGTTAAACGGACGGGAGTCAAAAAAGATCTATGTAATCTATACAATTGGGTTAGTCTATCAGATAGCTTCAGTGAGACCATCTTACATGATTGCAAGACATCTGTCCAATCACCCTCCAGCTCTCCCACGTCTGCATCCCACCTGGGTTTCAACCGAAAGGCTAAAGCCTCATACACACGGTGCGATGGTCGTATGACCGAACGGCCCAAATCGTATGTTGGCTGTTGTGTCTCGCGTACTGACATGCACTAAGCGATCATACAACCAAGCCGAACATAGTGACGTGTTATGAGCGTATAAAGAGGAAGTTCAGGTGCATGTGATTTGTGAATTAGGAACGTAGGTTTACACGAACGGACACTTCCGAGTGTTCCTGACTTCTGAGCATGCGTGTTTTGCACAGTACAACTTGTTGGACCAACTTCTCTGTACACAAGATAAAACGGTCGTACGACCGCTTGTTGTACAACCAAAGTTTTCTAGTTTGTTCATCCAACTTCTGTTGTACGACCGTCGTACGTCGCTGTTCCAATCACGTGTAATAATGGTCGGATGATCGTACAACAAGCAGTCGTACAACCGTTTTCATACACTGTGTGTATGAGCCTTTAATCTGTCGCTGCAGGTTGGTAAAGACAGCTATAAAAAAAAGGTCAGTTTTTTTTTTAGGATCTACATGCATGATGATATCCAATAGGTACAATAGGTACAAAGATGTTGTATTAGGAATTGAGTCTCCAAATTGGGCATGCAGTAGAGAGGCGCCGAAGAGGCGACCGATTATGGCGCCGAAGGCCCCATAATCGGTCAGCATGCAGCCAATATGGCCGACGGAGCTTCCCTAACAGACTCCGCTCCAGCCACATATGCTCTCCCACCATTATCTGGCACCCTGCCTACACAGACTGATGACCAATATGCAGGACTAGCCCAGGCAGTCGCTGCCTTACTGTCCCCCACGATCACAGCAGTGGTAGACAGGGCGATTGAAGCAGGCATGGTGCAACTGAGCAGGGAGCTTACAGAACACAGCAAATGGCTCTCTGAGCTGGAAAGCCAGGTATCTGAACTTGGGGATGAAGTTCAAGCCTCCTTCACACAGGAGAAGGAACAAAAGCAAGCCCAGCAGTATATATGTGAGAAACTCAACGATTTAGAAAATCGCTCTCGAAGGAACAATTTAAGGATGATAGGCCTCCCTGAATCCTTCAACACGGACTCTCTCATGGATGTATGTGCCTCACGCATCCCACAGGCCCTGGGCCTACCAGCTCCTTGTGTGGTGGAAAGGGCCCACCGCATGGGGGCGCCTTCCAACGACAGACGAACCCCCAGACAAGTGGTGGTCCGGTACCTTAACTACGCTGACAGAGTCAACGTGCTCAAATCTTTACGCAATTCTAAAGCGCTTCAATTGGATGGGAACAAACTTCTCCTTTTTGCGGATTATTCACAAGATGTTTCCAGAAAATGCAAGGCCTTCCAAACCATCTGCGCTGCACTCTTCCAGAAAGGCATAAAGTTCTCGCTGGCATACCCCGCGGTTCTCAGCTTCTCTACCCCTGCAGGAGAGTCGAAGTCCTTCGACTCACCGGATGAAGCACACCATTTCCTGCATTCTTTCCTCCATCTCCCGATGGACACACCCCCCCTCCCCCACAGAGGGGACAAATTTAGGCCCATCCCGCAACCAACAAAGCCCAAGGAAAGACCCGGCAAAGAAATTGAGGCTAAACGATTCCTCAAACAACAACAGGTGGTTCTAAAGCAGATGCTGGCTTTCACCTTCGCTGACACACAAATAGGATCTAGGTGATGTACTCCCACAGTTTAAGTTCATTGTTAACTATTTTCGTTATTACTATATATGGTAACTGACTTGTTATTACTGCTCCTGAGCCTCTAATACTTAGTTGTTAATGATGCAGACTTCTTCTCCTCATTTGTCCCTCTGTTTCATTGTAGCATAACTCACTCACCTGCGGCTTCCCACAATCTTACAGAGACGAAGTCCTATACGAGCAATTGTCATCACATAAGGGGAAAACTAGGTGTCCACATACAAGCGACACTCAAAACCTAGCCCCAATCTGGGGGCATCTCTCGGTAATGCTGTTCGAAGTGGCAGACTCGCATGAGGAAAAAAGCGAAGTCCAGACCTCACTGGGTATGTATTTGATTAATGTTTAGTCTTTTTTCTATAGTTCAGGGTGGTCCAACCTCAGCCCACTTGCATCCCCCACTTCTTCCTCCTCCTATCCACAACACCATCTTTACAACATATCACTCGTAATCACAAATTACGCTTCACATCTATGGTCATTTTATAATTATCCCCCCCACGTCATACAATATCTCTTTACTCCGTCACCTTCCTGAACATCGTTTCATGGAACATGAAGGGACTCAGATCTCCTAGTAAGAGAATGTCCATTTTATGCCATTTAAAAATACTCAAAACTGATATAGCAATACTTCAGGAGTCACACCTAAATAGCAACGATTTTCCACATACGCGTAAACTTTGGATGGGACAAGTAATTGGCTCCCCATCACTTAAAGGCAGAGCAGGGGTCCTCCTTATCAACAAAAACACTCCCTGCGAAGTACTATCTTCCCACTCAGACAATGACGGCCGCCTTTTCACAGCCAGACTTAAAACACTTAACAAAGGATGGGCTATCACAGCAGTCTATGCCCCGAACTCTCCTACCCAACAATTCTACAAAACACTTACAGCACACGTAGCCCCACACCTGCACCTCCCTCACATCATCGCGGGAGACTTCAACGCGGTAATGTCAGCCACGGAGGATAGATTCACCAAGGCATCCTATACTTTTCCGAGCGTTTCTAAGTACCTACACTACAATGGGCGGAAAGCCTGCCGCTCACAGACATTTGGAGAATAGCCCACCCAGAAGGTAGAGACTTTTCTTTCTTTTCACGCCCCCACAACTCGCTATCCAGAATAGATTATTTCCTTCTTAACCCCCTCATAACCACTTCTGCTCTAGATCCAACAATTCATGATATCGTCATTTCTGATCACGCCCCAATTTCCCTACAACTAGCTGGCTTTCTCTCGCAGAACAACCTTAGAGTTTGGAGATTCCCCTCTTATCTCTCAAAAGATGACACACTCAAAAAAATCCTAGCAGACACCTGGGAGGACTTCTCCTCCACCAACGCCTCCCATCTCGACAACCCTAATCTATTTTGGGAAACTGGTAAAACGGTCCAGAGAGGCAAAATCCTTTCTTACGCCAGGGCCTTTAAAAAAAAGTGACTGCAGAGTACCAAAACACAAGCGGATTACTCCGCACCGCCCATTCTAACCTCTCCAGCAACAACACCCATCTCAATAGGGAAATTTGGCGCGCAGCCAAAGACCAATTTGATTTATGGGCAAGCACACAAGACAGAATCTATCAATCATATCATGATTTAAAATTCCACAAATATGGTAACAAACCGGGCAAACTACTCTCTAAGTTTTGCAAAGGCACCCGCGCTATGACACATATTGCCTCTCTCAGGGACCAGACAGGGAACACCTCCTCCAACTCTAAAAAAATTAACACCATTCTCCCTATACAGCCATGACCCCATAGATGAGGTTAAGGCCACAGCCTTCCTACAAGTGGTCCTTCCCAACGTCCCACAATCCCACCTGTCGGATCTCAATGTCCCTATAACCACCTTAGAGATTTTTAATCCCATTAACTCACTCTCCCCAGGCAAAGCTCCAGGCCCAGCTGGCTTTACCTCAGATTTCTACAAACTATCAGCTTCATCCCTCACTACCACTCTCCAATCAGTCTATCAAAACATCCTAAATGGTAAACCATGCCTTTTCTCTGTCTCAAAATAAGAGATATGGTGGTCTGTTTAGACCTCTGATATCTCATCAACCTTCACAGTGATTACTGACTTTATGGTAAGCTTACAACTAGCGGCAATCCAGTACACTCAATTAACTGTAATCCAGTATCCGAAATTAGGTAGCAATAAGTTCAAGAAGGTCATAGGTGGTTGTGTGGGGAAGAAAGGTATTCCAGATAAAGCTTGCGAGGTATTGGAGTATCAGTGACTGGTTTAACTGGTCAGGAGAGGGACAAATACAGAAGGGCGAACAACCAAAGGAGGGAAGTAAAAAGAACTTGCACAGAATGCAAGAGCAATATGTAGCAAAGATTGCTACTATCCAGGTGGGGGAAAAGGGTCAACATGTTGATTTGGTAGGGCATTATTTATAAACGTAAACTTTTGAACAGTTAGGCCGAAATACTCCAGCTATTGGGAATTCTGAGATAGAAAGGATGTCAGGGCTGCTGTGCAGGCACCAGGACATGAATCAGTTCCATTCTTTTTTCATGTGGTGAGGCTGGTGGGATGTAGAGGGATGGTCATCGGCAGGCAGGATACCTCATTCCTTGAGCAGGTCTAGGCCAGCTTCTAGGCTTCTGATTGTGTAAGACCTTCCTTGTCATTTGATTGTGAGTTTAGAGGGAAATCCCCATTGGTATCTTATGTTGTTGTTACGAAGGGCTTTAGTGATGGAAACTAACTTTTTTTCTGTTGAGAAGTGTCATTTTAAGATAGGTCAGCATACAGTTTGAGTCCAGTATAGGGAGCGGGAAGTGCAGATGTGTTTTTGGCCAAGGCCATCATTTTTTCTTTTATATGATAAAAGTGAATCCCGGCTAGCACATCTCTAGGGACTGATGCAGGCAGAAAGTTAGGCCTAGGAATCCTCTGGGCCCTGTCTATGGATACTTCTAGGTCAGTAAGCAAAGGAAGGAGGTGCTTCAGTAATTGTTGGATATAAGCGACTGGGGCATCAGAGTTTACGGTTTCTGGTATTCCACGGAATTTAATATTGTTCCTTCTGGAACGGTCTTCTAGGTCAGTTATTTTTAGTTTCAGTTGTTGCAATTCTGTGTCCTGGTCAGTGTGTGCATCCACTAGGTCATTGTGGGCAGTGCACATTCCCATTCTGTGTGGAGGGTCTGTCGCAGAGATAGCAGCATATTTTCCATAGCCAGTTCTGACACTGGCTGGTTAGTGGCAGGGAAAGAGTCAATGGCTGATTGTAGCTGCAGTGTAGGTAGGGGAGGAGGGAGAGTGCCTGAAGATGCTGTGCTGGATGAGAGATCATATATCCTGGGCCGAGATTTAACTGGGCTACGGTATATGTGGGTGAAAGGGGGGGAGGATTTATGAGGGTCACCTTCATATAGAGGGAATGCCAGCCTGTGATCAGTAGCGTGGGCCCCTTGTGCAGGTGAGTGCTGGGGAGAGCCTCTCCGTGTGGTGCCATCTTGGATTCATCCCGGGTCTCGTGCAGGATAAAAGTCTGTCAGATTTTGTGGCAGACTAGGTGCCTTTCACCATCGGGTCATGCTGTCTGGGTGCTGAGGGAGATATGCCAAAGAGGATCCGGTATGTGGTTCCCTGGTTGTTGGTTTGGAGCCGCTGTTGCAGCTGGAGAAGCAGAGGAGCTCCAACAGAAGGCAACCATCTGCAGCGCCAGCCGGGAAAGCCCTATATATATATATATATATATATATATATATATATATATATATATATATATATATATATATATATATATATGTGTGTGTGTGTGTGTGTGTATATATATATATATACACACACACACACACACACACACACACACACAGTATCTCACAAAAGTGAGTACACCCCTAACATTTTTGTAAATATTTTATTACATCTTTCCATGTGACAACACTGAAGAAATTACACTTTGCTGCAATGTAAAGTAGTGAGTGTACAGCTTGTATAACAGTGTAAATTTGCTATCCCCTCAAAATAACTCATCACACAGTCATTAATGTCTAAAGCGCTGGCAACAAAAGTGAGTACACCCCTATGTGAAAATGTCCAAATTAGGCCCAAATAGCCATTTTCCCTCCCCAGTATCATGTGACTCGTTAGTGTTACAAGCGCTCAGGTGTGAATGGGGAGTAGGTGTGTTAAATTTGGTGTTATCGCTCTCACTCTCTCATACGGGTCACTGGAAGTTCAACATGGTACGTCATGGCAAAGAACTCTCTGAGGATCTGAAAAAAAGAATTGTTGCTCTACATAAAGATGGCATAGGCTATAAGAAGATTACCAAGACCCTGAAACTGAGCTGCAGCACAGTGGCCAACACCATAGCGCGGTTTAACAGGACGGGTTCCACTCAGAACAGGTCTCCCCATGGTCAACCAAAGTAGATGAGTGCACATGCTCAGCGTCATATCCAGAGGTTGTCTTTGGGAAATAGATGTATGTGTGCTGCCAGCATTGCTGCAGAGGTTGAAGGGGCCTGTCAGTGCTGAGATCATACGCCGCACACTGCATCAAATTGGTTTGCATTGACTTTTGACTCAGAAGGAAGCCTCTTCTAAAGATGATGCACAAGTAATCCCACAAATAATTTGCTGAAGACAAGCAGACTAAGGACATGAATTACTGGAACCATGTCCAGAGATCAAGATAAACTTATTTGGTTCAGATGGTGTCAAGCATATGTGGCGGCAACCAGGCCAGGATTACAAAGATATGTGTGTCTTGCATACAGTCAAGCATGGTGGTGGGAGTGTCAAGGTCTGGGGCTGCATGAGTGCTGTCGGCACTGGGGAGTTACAGTTCATTGAGAGAACCATGAATGCCAACATGTTTTGTGACATACTGAAGCAGAGCATGATCCCCCTCCCTTTGGAGACTGGGCCGCAGGGCAGTATTCCAACATGATAACGACCCCAAACGTACCTCCAAGACGGTCACTGCCTTGCTAAAGAAGCTGAGAGTAAAGGTGATGGACTGGCCAAGCATGTTTCCAGACCTAAACCCTATTGAGCATATGTGGGGCATCCTCAAATGGAAGGTGGAGGAGCGCAAGGTCTATAACATCCACCAGTTCCGTGATATAGTCATGGAGGAGTGGAAGAGGACTCCAGTGGCAACCTGTGAAGCTCTGGTGAACTCCATGCCCAAGAGGGTTTAAGGCAGTGCTGGAAAATAATGGTGGCCACACAAAATATTGACACTTTGGAGCCAATTTGGACATTTTCACGTAGGGGTGTACTTACTTTTGTTGCCAGCGGTTTAGACATTGATTAGTGTGTTGGGTTATTTTGAGGGGACAGCTAATTTACACTGTTAAATAAGCTGTACACTCACTATGTTACGTTGTAGCAAAGTGTCATTTCTTCGGTGTTGTCACATGAAAAGATATAATAAAATATTTACAAAAATGTGAGGGGTGTACTCACTTTTGTGAGATACTGTATATATATATATATATATATATATATATATATATATATATATATATATATATATATATCACACTTTAAAGTAAATGTAACATTTTTTTTTTTTTTAAGACATGTTATACTTACCAGCTCTGTGCAATGGTTTTGCACAGAGCAGCCCCAATCCTCCTCTTCTGTCCCCCACTGGCACTCCTGTCCCCTGCTGAGTACTCCACTAGCAAGCCACTTGCTAGGGTTGCACTCATGCGGGCTCAATCCCAAGTCACACTGTGTGTGTCTATTGACACACATAGTGTGACTCAGCCCTGCCCCGTCACTGGATTTCATTGATAGCAGCAAGAGTCAATGACTCCAGACTCTCACAGAGTCCAGTGAGAAGGGAAAGAGAGAGCAGAGCTGCTGCTTTTGTGCACAGCACTGGATATGAATCAGGCTCAGGTAAGTATTTGGGGGGATGGGAGCTGCACCTAAAAGTTTTTTTTTTTTTTTTTACCTAAAAGCAGAGTGTATTATTATACACTCTCATAATATTAAAGTTAAAAACCTTTAGCCTTTTCAACCAATTTAACAGAGATCTAATTATCTGTTATTTCAGAGACATATTTACCCAGGCCTTAATGGTGGATCATTACTGGTAAAGCAAATAGCACTAAAATGTAATTTGATTATTTCCTACTTTATCCCCACAATCATAGCTTTGAATATGAGTGATAAAGCAAATGAAACTGGGTGGAAAAAGAAAAAGCTTTTAAAAGCAGATAAAAGCATCTAAAGGAAGAGTGATATATCACAAACATATACTGAATACTTCGGGCAATATGAAAACATGTCCATAGAAAGAATAAAGGGACACAGATAATAGCAAAAAAGTAATTGCAATCTGCAAATAACTAAGATCACATCTATTGTTCAGTGTCAAGGCCACTTGCCTCAACCATGGAAATTACAACAGACAGGCATAAACTGTGTAACACGTAAAAGCATACACAGAAAACAAAAAGTCGGTTATAAACTATACAGTGGAACCTTGGATTACACGCATAAACCGTTCCAGGAGAATGCTTGTAATCCAAATCACTCGTATATCAAAGCAAGTTTCCCCATAGGAAACAATGGAAACGCAGATAATTTGTTCCACAGCGACTGCTTGTCTATGCAGTACTGTATGTGGCCATAGGTATGGGGGCACTGGTGTATGCAATATCGTATGTGGCCAGAGGTGTGGTGGTGCTGCTGAGGCTCGGAAGCGCTCGGGAACTATTGATACTTTCGGTATTTCCGACGGCTTCCGAAAGTCTCCGAGCCTTACCAGCACCCCCGCACCTCTGGCCACGTGCAGTATTGCATGCACACTGACTTAATCCTTCTCGTTTTGCGAGACAGCGCTTGCAAACCAAGTCAGGATTTTATTAAACAAAAAACTGCTCGTATTGCGAATTGCTCGTTAACCGCGTTACTCGCAATCCAATGTTTGGATTGCGAGTTTGACATCTAAGAATGTACTACCTAGTAAAAGGAAGCTAAAGGTGCCCACAAACATAAGACCAGAAGCCAGCAACAAGGAAGACAATGGGTATGCAGGACCCTTCATGGCTTCGGAAATACAAGAAACACTTCAGATGTCAAAAAAAATATTAAGTATCAGCCTAGAGTATGATTTTATTTTTAACTACATATACTTGTAGGAACACCTGTCCACATAAATGGTAGATATTGTCTTGAATATTGTTATACAGTATGTTATGAACAGGCACAGTGATGAGACTAATATACACTATATTGCCAAAAGTATTGGGACACCTGCCTTTACACGCACATGAACTGTAATGGCATCCCAGTCTTAGTCCGTAGGGTTCAATGTTGAGTTGGCCCATCCTTTGCAACTATAACAGCTTCAACTCTTCTGAGAAGGCGGTCCACAAGGTTTAGGAGTGTGTCTATGGGAAGGTTTGTCCATTCTTCCAGAAGCGCATTTGTGAGGTCAGGCACTGATGTGGACGAGAAAGCTTGTCTCAGTTCTAATTCATCCCAAAGGTGTTCTATCGGGTTGAGGTCAGGACTCTGTGCACGCCAGTCAAGTTCTTCCACCCCAAACTTGTTCATCCATGTCTTAATGGACCTTTCTTTGCCTGGACAACACTGAAGGGATCAAAGATCACCGGAATGCGGCTTCGTTTTCTTTAAGAATTTAACCAGTAAGCACCCAATAAAAAGGACGGAATGAAAAAAACCTAGAAAAATCTACTAAAACTAATGTTACTGTAAAACTTTCACTCACAATTTTTTTTTATTTCTGGAGAGTAATTGGTCACCCACACAAGCCTGATGCCGGAGTTCATGAATGCAGGACATCTGGTACTGCAGGATGATTTTCTTGACTAGTTTCAGGCCTGGTTATCTGCTCTGATTTCTGGCCAGTGTAAGAAGCATGTAGAGCAGTCGTTCAGGGCCCAGTAGTAGATAGGGCAGCGTACAGAGGTCAGTAGGATGTAGGACAGCGTACAGAGGTCAGCAGGATGTAAGGCAGTGTACATTGGTCAGCAGGATGTAGGGCAGCATACAGAGGTCAGCAGAATGTAGGGCAGCGTACAGAGGCCAGCAGAATGTAGGGCAGCGTACAGAGGCCAGCAGAATGTAGGGCAGCGTACAGAGGCCAGCAGAATGTAGGGCAGCGTACAGAGGTCAGCAGGATGTTGGGCAGCGTACAGAAGTCAGCAGGATGTAGGGCAGCGTACAGAGGTCAGCAGGATGTAGGGCAGCGTACAGAGGTCAGCAGGATGTAGGGCAGCGTACAGAGGTCAGCAGGATGCAGGGCAGTGTGCAGAGGTCAGCAGGATGCAGGGCAGCGTGCAGAGGTCAGCAGGATGTAGGGCAGCATGCAGAGGTAAGCAGGATATAGGGCAGCGTGCAGAGGTCAGCAGGATGTAGGGCAGCGTACAGAGGTCAGCAGGATGGAGGCCAGCGTACAGAGGTCAGTAGGATGTAGGACAGCGTACAGAGGTCAGTAGGATGTAGGACAGCGTACAGAGATCAGTAGGATGTAGGACAGCGTACAGAGGTCAGCAGGATGTAAGGCAGCATACAGAGGTCAGCAGAATGTAGGGCAGCGTACAGAGGCCAGCAGAATGTAGGGCAGCGTACAGAGGTCAGCAGGATGTAGGGCAGCGTACAGAAGTCAGCAGGATGTAGGGCAGCGTACAGACATGCGACGGGATGTAGGACGACTGAAGACATGCGA
>BLSH010238979.1:370300-386169 GCA_018402905.1 Glandirana rugosa
GTAGGACGACTGGAGACATGCGACGGGATGTAGGACGACTAGGGCATAGTGCTGAAGGGTCAGTTGGACACAGTACTGGGGAATCAGGAGGGCTGGGGTGTCATAAGGGCATGGTGCTGGGGGTCAGGAGGGTATGGTAATGGAGGGTCAAGCAGGATGTAGGGCAGCGTACAGAGGTCAGCAGGATGTACGGCAGCGTACAGAGGTCAGCAGGATGTAGGGCAGCGTACAGAGGTCAGCAGGATGTTGGGCAGCGTACAGAAGTCAGCAGGATGTAGGGCAGCGTCCAGAGATTGGCAGGATGTAGGGCAGCGTACAGAGGTCAGCAGGATGTAGGGCAGCTTACAGAGGTCAGCAGGATGTAGGGCAGCGTACAGAGGTCAGCAGGATGTAGGGCAGCGTACAGAGGTCAGCAGGATGTAGGGCAGCGTACAGAGGTCAGCAGGATGTAGGGCAGCGTAGAGAGGTAAGCAGGATGTAGGGCAGCGCACAGATTTCAGCAGGATGTAGGGCAGCGTACAGAGGTAAGCAGGATATAGGGCAGTGTAGAGAAGTAAGCAGGATGTAGGGCAGCGTACATAGGTCAGCAGGATGTAGGGCAGCATACAGAGGTAAGCAGGATATAGGGCAGCGTAGAGAGGTAAGCAGGATGTAGGGCAGCGTACAGAGGTCAGCAGGATGTAGGACAGCATACAGCGGTAAGCAGGATATAGGGCAGCGTACAGAGGTCAGCAGGATGTAGGGCAGCGTACAGAGGTCAGCAGGATGTAGGGCAGCGTACAGAGGTAAGCAGGATGTAGGGCAGCGTACAGAGGTAAGCAGGATGTAGGGCAGCGTACAGAGGTAAGCAGGATGTAGGGCAGCGTACAGAGGTCAGCAGGATGTAGGGCAGCGTACAGAGGTCAGCAGGATGTAGGGCAGCGTACAGAGGTCAGCAGGATGTAGGGCAGCGTACAGAGGTCAGCAGGATGTAGGGCAGCATACAGAGGTAAGCAGGGTATAGGGCAGCGTAGGGAGGTCAGCAGGATGTAGGGCAGTGTACAGAGGTCAACAGGATGTAGGGCAGCGTACAGAGGTAAGCAGGATATAGGGCAGCGTACAGAGGTCAGCAGAATGTAGGGCAGCGTACAGAGGTCAGCAGGATGTAGGGCAGCGTGCAGAGGTCAGCAGGATGTAGGGCAGCATACAGAGGTCAGTAGCATGTAGGTCAGTGGTCATTAGTTATGTAGGGCTGGAGTCAGGAGGGCAATGTATAGGAGGGTCAGGAGGACATAGTACTGGGGAATCAGAATGGCCTGGTGCAAGGGGGGGGGGGGGTCAGGAGAGTATGGTACTGGAAGGTCAGGAGAGTATGGTACTGGGAGATAAGGAGGGCACAGTACAAGGGGTTCAGGAGGGCTGGGGTGTCAAGAGGGCAGGGCATGGGGGGGAGGGTATGGTTTCGGATGGATCAGGAGGGCTGGGGTGTCAGGAGGGCATAGTGCTGAAGGGTCAGTTGGACACAGTACTGGGGAATCAGGAGGGCTGGGGTGTCATAAGGGCATGGTGCTGGGGGTCAGGAGGGTATGGTAATGGAGGGTCAAAAGGAAATGGTACTGAGATGTCAGGAGGGCATGGTGGTGAAGCATTAGGAGGGCTGAGGTGCCAAAAGAGCGTGGTGCTGGGGCATCAGGAGGGCAAGGTGCTGGGGGTCAGGAGGGTATGATAATGGAAGGTCATAAGGAAATGTACTGGGGTGTCAGGAGGGCATGGTGCTGGGGCATCAGGAGGGCTGAGGTGCCAACTGACATGGTGCTGGGGAATCAGGGGGGCTGGGGTGTTAGGAGGGCACAAAAGTTGCTTTTTAATGCAGAGTGGTGCAGGGAAGGTGCAGTGGCAAACCTACATGTCCTGGCACTGATCCCTGCTGGCAATCCTCTCTCACCTTTCTACCTGGTATCACCCACAAGCTCCTGGATCGGGGAGGAGGGCCGGTGGGGATGAGTGCGAAAGAAGAAGAGCCTGGGCTTGTTCGGAGAACAGCCGGTCTAAGCTATTCTGGAGGCTTTCCCTGCCCCACAGCTGCATGTATGCAAGGGATGGGGGCTCTCTCTGCAGCCTAGGATTGGGTGAATGTGTGCCTGTGCCGCTCTGAGGAAAAAGACTGGGTTGGCAACACTGGGACGTGTTTGTGATCTACCCGGCACCTGTCAGGGGTCGACGGGTAGCTCGCAATTAACGGGTTGCCGACCCCCACTATAGACAGACCACTGTTATAGCCTACATCACACTAATTACTGATTGGGCCTACTAGGACTTACACAACTATGTAAAAAGCATAGAAGACACTTACAACAAAATTGTTCCCAGGAAATGTTGCACAAATTACTATACATGACCACTATCAGCAGGACATGCTGGAACTCATGGGGTCTTAACTGTTGAAGACAAACTGATAGGTCCCACAATAGCAGCATCATTTCCAGCAGAGTTGTCCTGGGATGTGTAGTTTCACAACTGCAAAGCACTGATCTCACGTCTCCATTGGGATAAAAAATACAGCCTATTTCATGTTATCACAGTAATGGTAGTTTAGCAAAGCACCACAAAGAAAAATCTCATAGTCCTCCTCTTTACCATTAAGTAAATATAAAAAAGTATAACTTCGGTCAGGAATACTTTTGTAGATCTAAAAGGATATCAAGTCCTGAAGAATTTAAAGTGTATGTCCAGGCAAAATCAATGCAATCAGTGTATGAATAGTACATTCCTAGTGTGAACTTTGAAATACTCCCCTGAGCTCTGTTTTCCATCCATCCCTAACTTTCTTGTTATTCCTGTCAGTATACCCCTTTCTGCAGCACTTCCTTTGGGGATGACAATACTGCAAAAGCACTTATCAATTTGCAGCAGTCTTCACCCTCCCCGACAGCATTTTATTATAGGTCAGCTGGGTGAATATGCCTATTTAAATAGCAATTTTAGTCTGGGATCTCTGCAAAAAAAACGTTAAAAGAATAGGCAAGCATGACCAAAACAAGCATTAAAAACTGGTATCAGCCATCAACTATTAATTAATCTGCAGCAATATGATCATTTGCCTAGGCATTCCGTTAGGAATACCTTTTACAACATCTGCATAACTATCTTGTTATACATATGCAGAGTATCCCAGAGGTTCTTCCAGAAACCAGACAGGTAATAGCACTGTAAATGTCATGCTTTTAATATAGAGATGAAATAAAAGGGCTCACTAATCCAATTCTGAGATTTTAAAAAGAAGATTTTATACTTCATTAAAGTGGTAGTAAAATCTTAAAAAAAGAAAAAAAAAAGCCCCCAGCAAGTTAATGCAATAGTGTGCTAGTATGCTCTGCAGGTTTAAAGGGATTGTAAATTCGGAAGGTTTTTTTATCTTTATGCATTAAGATAAAAAGCCTTCTGTGTGCAGTAGCCCTCCTCGGCCCCACTAATACTTACCTGAGCCCCATCTCTGTCCAGCGATGTCCAAGTGTGTCTCAGCCGTCAAGGACTCAACCTCCTGATTGGCTGGCAGGGCCGAACCGCAGCTCTGTGTCTGAATGGACACACAGAGCTGTGACTCAGCTCGGGTGCCCCCATAGCAAGCTGCTTGCAGTGGGGGCACTCAACAGGAGGGAGGGGCCAGGAGCACATAACAGGAACTCGAGAAGAGGAGGATCTGTGCAAAACCAACTGCACAGAGCAGGTAAGTATAACATGTTTGTTATTTTTATAGAAAAAAAAAAAAGACTTTACAATCACTTTAATCATCCTGACCATGGTCTGAGCATGGTCATATGACGCTGTACCCAAATAAAGCTTATTATGGTGGTATTTGATCACCTTTGCCGTTTTTAATTTATTCATCAGTTTAGGCCGATATATATTCTTCTACATATTTTCTGGTAAAAAAAAAAAAAAAAAAAATCGCTATAGGCGTATTTTGTTTGGGTTGCGCAAAAGTTATCGCATCTACAAACTATGGGATAATTTAGGGACTTACATATTTTTTATTGTTTTTACTAGTAATGGCGGCGATCTGCAATTTTTAGCGGGATTGCGACATTGCAGCGGACAAATCTGACCCCAAATTACACTTTTTGGGGACCAGTGACATTATTGCATTGATCAGTGCTATAAAAATGCAGTGATCAATGTAAAAATGACACTGGCAGGAAGGAAGTTAAACATTAGGGGGCGATCAAGGGGTTCTAACTGTAGGGGGGGATGGGCTGCCAGGGACATGACAGAGATCACTGTTCGCGATGACTGGGAACAGTAGATCTCTGTCATGTCCCCTGTCAGAACGGGGATCTGCCTTGTTTACATTGGCAGATCCCTGTTCTGCCTTTGTACTAGGCGATCACGGGTCACCGGTGGACATGGAGACCGCCCGACCCGCGGGCACGCTCATGTAGCTCGCATTGGGCGCGCATGCTCGCCCGCAAATCGCGTATGCGCGACCGATGTACAATGACGGTGATTCGCGCACTCGTGCCAACTTGCTAAAGTAAAACTGCGGCGGCTTAGATATTATTAGCCTGGACTTCCAATTTACTTTCAATATTTTTTTTTTTATTGAAATATTACATGTTAAACAAACAAACATTATTGGTTACATGCTCCACAAGTAACTGAGATCACAATAAAGTTTGCACATCCAATAAATGAATAATAAAGCCACCATGGTCGACTGCCTTATTCACTGCAAAACTGCTGTCATTACACACCAGCTAATGGATAATTATTAACTTTTTCCTAATTTTATATATATATATATACACGCACACACACAGTATGTCACAAAAGTGTGTACACCCCTCACATTTTTGTAAATATTTGATTATATCTTTTCATGTGACAGCACTGAAGAAATTACACTTTGCTACAATGTAAAGTAGTGAGTGTACAGATTGTATAACAGTGTAAATTTGCTGTGCCTTCAAAATAACTCACACAGCCATTGATGTCTACACTGCTGACAACAAAAGTGAGTACACCCCTAAATGAAAATGTCCAAATTGGGCCCAATTAACCATTTTCCCTCCCTGTTGTCATGTGACTCGTTAGTGTTACAAAGTCTCAGGTGTGAATGGGGAACAGGTGTGTTAAATTTGGTGTTATCGCTCTCACTCTCTCATACTGGTCTCTGGAAGCTCAACATGGCACCCCATGGCAAATAACTCTCTGAGGATCTGAAAAAAAAAATTGTTGCTCTACATAAAGATGGCCTAGGCTATAAGAAGATTGGCAAGACCCTAAAACTGAGCTGCAGCATGGGGGCCAAGACCATACAGCGGTTTAACAGGACAAGTTCCAGGCAGAACAGGCCTCGCCATGGTTGACCAAAGAAAATGATTGCGCGTGATCAGCGTCATATCCAGAGGTTGTCTTTGGGAAATAGACATATGAGTGCTGCTAGCATTGCTGCAGAGGTTGAAGAGGTGGGGGGTTAGCCTGTCAGTGCTCAGACCATACGCCGCACACTGCATCAAATTGGTCTGCAAGGCTGTCGTCCCAGAAGGAAGCCTCTTCTAAAGATGATGCACAAGAAAGCCCGCAAACAGTTAGCTGAAGACAAGCAGACTAAGGATATGGTTTACTGGAACCATGTCCTATGGTCTGATGAGACCAAGATAAACGTATTTGGTTCAGATCATGTCAAGCGTGTGTGGCAGAAACCAAGTGTGGAGTGCAAAGACAAGTATGTCTTGACTACAGTCAAGCATGGTGGTGGGAGTGTCATGGTCTGGGGCTGCATGAGTGCTGCCGGCTCTGGGAAGCTACAGTTCATTTAGGGAACCATGAATTCCAACATGCTCTGTGACATATTGAAGCAGAGCATGATCCCCTCCCTTCAGAGACTGGGGCACAGGGCAGTATTCCTAAATGAAAACGACCCCAAAACTACCTCCAAGATGGCCACTGCCTTGCTAAAGAAGGTAAGGTAAAGGTGATTGACTGGCCAAGCATGTCTCCAGACCTAAACCCTATTGAGCATCTGTGGGGCATCCTCAAACGGAAGGTGGAGGAGCGTAAGGTCTCTAACATCCACCAGCTCCATGATGTCATCATGGAAGAGTGGAAGAGGACTCCAGTGGCAACCTGTGAAGCTCTGTTGATCTCCATGCCCAAGAGGGTTAAAGTGGTTGTCAACTTGTGACAACCACTTTAACCTACAGGTAAGCCTTTGATAAGGCTTACCTGTAGGTGCCCTGCATATCTCCTAAACCTGCACAGTTCAGGAGCTATGCATTGTATTTGCTGTGCCAACGTCATGTCGCACATGAGCAGTGCCGTTCCTCCACTGCGACCGTGCCATGAATGGTGGCTCCCGCGCGCATGCAAGGGAGTGACGTCACGCGACTTCGGCCAGTCACAGTGCCGGAGTCGCGGCCCCGGAAGGAAGAGGGGCAGAAGATGGATGCGGCCTGGAGCGGGGACATCGCTGGACGTCGCAGGCTTCGTTTGCAGGTAAGTGGCACATAATGGCTTACAATGCGATGCATAGTAGCCCATTATGATTCTACTTTACAGAGAAATGTAGAGGAAAGTAAACCCAATCTGGGTTTACTTCCTCTTTAAGTAGTGAGTGTACAGCTTGTATAACAGTGTAAATTTGCTGTCCCCTCAAAATAATTCAACACACAGTCATTAATGTCTAAACCGCTGGCAACAAAAGTGAGTACACCCCTAAATGAAAATGTCCAAATTGGGCCCAAAGGGTCAATTTTTGTGTGACCACCATACTTTTTCAGTACTGCCTTACAGAGGAAGTAAACCCAGATAGGGTTTACTTTCCTCTACATTCCCCTGTAAAGTAGAATCATAAATGGCTACTATGCATTGCATTGTAGCCCATTATGTGCCACTAATCTGCAAACTAAGCCAGCGATGTCCAGCGATGTCCCCGCATCCATCTTTTGCCCCTCTTCCTTCCGGGGCCGTGACTCTGGCGCTGTGACTGGCCAGAGTCGCGTGATGTCACTCCCGTGCATAAGTGCGGGAGTCGCCATTCACGGTACGGTCGCAGTGGAGGAACGGCATGGAGGCCGTTTCTTCACAGCGCATGTGCAGACATGACGTCAGCACAGCAAATACACTGCATATCTCCTGAACCGTACAGGTTTAGGAGATATGCAGGGCACCTGCATGTAAGCCTTATCATAGGCTTACCTGTAGGTTAAAGTGGTTGTCACAAGTAGACAACCACTTTAACATTGTAGCAAAGTGTAATTTCTTCAGTGTTGTCATATGAAAAGATATAATTAAAAAATGTACAAAAATGTGAGGGGTGTACTCACTTTTGTGAGATAGTGTGTGTGTGTGTGTGTGTGTGTGTGTGTGTGTGTGTGTGTGTGTGTGTGTGTGTGTGTGTGTATATATATATATATATATATATATATATATATATATATATATATATATATATACACATATACACAGCGGGTGGCAATATTGCTATCTCTGAAATGTTAACCTGAGGTCCTAGGAACCTTACTAAACTAGGTCCTACAGAAGCTAGGCACCGATAGACCTGTACTTAGACAGGAAAGGCAAGGGACAACAGGAAGAGTAAAGAGAACTAAGAGCAAAACATGTATTTACCACTTCAATACCGGGCACTTTCCCCCCTTCTGAGCCAGATCAATCTTCAGCTTTCAGCACTGTTACATTTTGAATGACAATTGCGCCGTCATGCGATGCTGCATCCAAACTAAATTGTTATCATTTTTTTCCCCACAAATAAAGCTTTCTTTTGGTGGTATTTTGTCACCCCTGGGGTTTTTATTGTTTTTTTTGTTTCTGTCACAAAACTTCGTAAATAAGTACGTTTTCTCCTTCACTGACAGGCACTAATGAGGCTGCACTGATGGGCACGGATGAGGCAGCACTGATGGGCACGGATGAGGCAGCACTTATGGGCACCGATGATGAGGCACTTATATGCAGCACTGATCAGCGGCACTGACGGACACTGATGCACTGATAAGCAGCACTGACGGACACTGATAGGTGGCACTGATATGCAGCACTGGTGGGCAACTCATAGGCAGCAGTGATGGACACTGATAGGTGGCACTGGTGGTCACTGATAGGCAACACTGATAAGGAGGCACTGGCAGGCATCACACATGGGCACAGTGTAGAGCTGCACGATTCTGGCCAAAATGAGAATCACAATTTTTTTGCTTAGAATAAAGATCACGATTCTCTCACGATTCTCGCGGCGTAATATATTAAATATATAAAAAAAATTGGGCTAACAGCACTGTTTAGGTTTTTGAAAGGGGTAATTTTTTCCAAAAAAATTGCGTTTAAAAGTCTGCTGCGCAAACAGCGTGTGGCATAAAATATTGCAACAACCGCCATCTTATTCTCTAGGGTCTCTGCTAAAAAAAAATATATATAATGTTTGGGGGTTCTAAGTCATTTTTTAGCACAAAATAATGGATTTTTATTTGTAAACAGCAAGTGTCAGGAAAAATGTAGTCTTTAAATGGTTAAACCAAACAACTATACAAGGGGAGTTCACTCAGAGTTCAATGCCTTTGAAGTAAAATTACTTTGTAACTCTGTATCAATGATGACTCAGAAGTTGGCTGTCTGCCCAGACTTGGCTCTCTCTCCCTGAGACTCAAGTCGCTCCGACTTCAAAAGGCTTCAGGCACTTTTTATTACTGTCAAGTCGCGCTGATTCGCCCCCCAAGTCGGATCCCATTAACTGCACTGAAAATCGCGGTAATGCCCAATGGAGATCGGGGGGGGGGGGGGGGTAGATCGCGATCTTAATACGATTAATCGTGCAGCTCTAGCACAGTGTCATCCCTATAGTACACCATATGCCCCTTACCTGGTGGTCTTGGATGGGCTCCCTAGTGGTTCCTGGGTGTGCTCCCTGGTGGTCCCTGGGTGAGCTCCCTGTGTGGCAATCCTCCAGGGAAGGGCTGCACTGATAAACAATCAGCGCAGACCCCCCATGTCAGAAGAGCCACCGATCGGCTCTCCGAAAAGCCGATACATGGCTCTTGCTGTTTACACTGTGGTCAGCCGTAATTGGTCACGGCTGATCACGTGGTAAAGGACTTCCGACGGAGGCTCTTTACCGAGATCAGTAATGCGGTGTGTCAGACTGACACACCACACCACCGATCACCGCGATGCACACCCCTGAGGGCACGTGATCCTGGGTTATCCTGCCGGACGTCATATGACGTCCAGTCAGGATAACTGAACCACCGCCCGGCCGTAATTTTGTTATAGGCTGGGCGGGAAGTGGTTAAACAAAGACACAAACAGAAATATACACCATTTGCCTACAACAATACAGTGGAAAGATACAAGTCTTTAAAATGACTTATCTTTTAAGTACATTTGAATCCATAGTAACCATTTAGCATTGAATGATTTCATAGAATTATTATTGCAAGCAATAGCTCTCTCATACATGCAATGTAAATTTACTCTATGAATAACTTCTGAAATGTCAGGGGCTAAATCAGTTTACGATATTTTAATGATCACTAGTCGGGAAGCTATCAGTATATGCGATATAATAGTTCTATACTGTACTGTGAACTTATCTATATGAAGGTTGAGTAAGGCTAAACTAGGATTGGGTTTCATCAGGATACCAGTTATTTGAGAGATCATTACAAATATACCATTCCAGAAGCTACGGAGTTTGGGACACCTCCACAAGATATGGATCAGATTTTGTACATCTCCACAGTGGTGCCATAAAGGTGAGTAGTCAGGATACATTTTTGCCAGTTTATATGGAGTAAAATATCCTCTATGTAAGATCTTGAGGTTGTCCCAGTGGTCCATGCAATGGGTGGAGGCATAACCATGTGAAATAGCTGTTGTCCAAACTTCTACAGGGAATGAGTTCCCCAATTCTTTTTCCCAGCGAAGGAAGGATGGCAATTTCTGCTCCACTTTAGGGTATTGAAGGGCATTATAGAACCATGAAATTCCCCCTTTAACCTCCTGTCTCATAGTCAAATAATTCCACACCTCAGAGTTAATTGCTGCATAATGAGAGTGAAATTTGGAATGGAAATGATGGCTCTGCATGAGTGAGAACGCACCCATTTGTACGTCCTCAGGGATGTCAAATACGTTATGATACCCGAAGCTAGTCCACTGAGTTACTTTTAAGGAAGGGATGAGGTCATTCATATGCCGTAAGAAGTAAGAGAATCCTAACTGCAGAATTTGGTTGGGGGTGTATTATTAGGATGGATTGCCACACCTCTAGTGATGTTTGAATGGAGGGGCTCTTGGACTTCCACTTTAAAGATTATAAAAATTCACTTTTGTATGGAATGGACTGAGGCATCCTATCAAAGAATCAGTTATAGAAAAATAATTATCTATTTCATTTTCACTCAAAGATACTAAAACCAGATTGGCTGTCAACAATTCCCAATTTTCATATCCTAAACCCCCACAACCAAGTATCAAACTATGTATAAAGGATGCTTGACATTTCATGCCAACGTATGAAGTACAACTGCCTTCCACTCAACTATATAACTCTACACTTTATGCGTTCATTCGTATCCAACTCTCTGCAATTCTATGGATCAGATCTTTGGCACCACATTTAATACACATGAAAGTTTTTCCATAAACCTTTCTCGGCAACTTCTTTTTTGAGATAGGTTGAGGATCCCAGTGCAGCAAGGTATGAGTGCTAATCACTAAGCCACTGTGCTGCCCCAGTGCTTATAAATCCATTACAGTATATATCATATAGCAAAACAATAAAGTGATAACTTGGTTCACAAACGCTGCTGTTCATGAACAACTTGGTTCGCGAACAGAAGAGTTCACAAAAATTTGCTTTGGTGCGCAAACTCCGCTTTGGTTCACGGACACAAACTGTGCCCATCTTCCCTGCTCTGACACATGGTCGCAACATCCTGTAGGTGAGATTGCGGTCACAGAGAGACACTGAAAGTGTACAGTATTGTGAAAGCACTTACAGTATTGAGAAGCTTTTTGGTGTGCTTTTTAACACATACTGTACAGTACTGTACACACTTGCTGTAAAGCTTTTTGGGGGCTTTTTATCACATATTGTACTGTACATCCAGTATGGCTCCAAAGAAAATTAAGAGCAAGTATGGTGGCAAGAAGAAAGTGCGGAGCAGTAATGAAGGTGACAAGACAGTTTAGAGCAAGCATGTTGTTGAAAAGAAAGAGCGGTAATGAAGGTGACAAGAATGTGCAGAGCAGTAATGAAGGTGACTAGAAAGTGCAGAGCAGTAATGCAGGTGACAAGAATGTGCAGAACGGTCAAGAAGGTGACAAGAGTGCAGCTGAGCGGCAATAAAAGGTGACAAGAATGTGCAGAACATGAATTGTAAGAATGGTTGAAGAAGGTTGTTAAGAAAATAAAACCATTGAGCTGAAGAAGGAAATTGTAGAAAAGCATGACCGCGGTATTCATGGGACTGATCTGGCCTTGGAGTACAAAATGGCAAAGTCCACACTCTAGACTATTTTGAAGCAGAAAGCTGCAATCAAAAGGAGCTGATGTGGCAAAAGAAGTAACGATGTTAACCAAGCAGAGGACGCAAGTGCTGGAAAAACTTTTGTTAGTGTGGTTAAATGAGAAACAGCTGACAGGTGATAGCGTTAGTAAAGCTATGATCTGTGAAAAAGACAGGAAATTGCACAGCGATTTACTACAAAAAAAAACAGTAAGCAACCAAGCAAAGCAAGCAAAAACCAGTGCAGCAAGGGAAAAATTTAAAGCCAGAAGAGGGTGGTTTGAAAAATTACACAAGAGAAGTGGCATCCACAGTGTCACAAGACATGGTGGGGCTTCCAGTTCTGACATAGCCGCTGCAGAAGCCTACAAGAAAGAATTTGCAGAATTCAAGAAGGCAGAAGGATACGTCGCTCAACAAGTGTTCAACTGTGATGAAACAGGGCTCTTCTGGAAAAAGATGCCGAACAGAATCTATATAATGCAGGAAGAAAAGTCACCTCCGAAACACAAGCCCATGAAGGAAAGATTGATTTTTTGCTGTGTGCAAACGCAAGCGCCGATCTGAAGATTAAGCCACTACTGGTGTACCATTGCCAGACCCCTCTTGCATTCAGGGAACAGAATGTAAACAAGGCCAGACTGCCTGTCATGAGGAGGGCCAATGCAAAAGCTTGGGTCACAAAGCAATTGTTCATGGAATGGCTGCATGAGGTGTTCGCACCCACCGTAAGAGAATATCTTTCAGAAAATCAACTGCCTGAAAGGTGCCTTCTTCTGATGGACAATGCCCCGGCACACCCTCCAGCCATGGTGAATGATATGGACGCTGAGTATGACTTCATAAGGGTTAAGTGTCCCCCCCCCCCCCAACACGACACCTCTTCTGCAGCCCATGGACCAGCAAGTAATCTGCAACTTCAAGAAGCTATACACAAAGGCGCTCTTGACTAGGTGTTTTAATGTCACTGAAGAGACGTCCTAAAGTCTGAGAGAATTCTGGAAGAAACATTTCAATGTTCTCCACTGCATTAACCTCATTGACAAAGCCTGGGAAGCTGTCACTCACCAAACCTTAAACTCAGCATGGAGGAAACTGTGGCCAGAATGTGTCACTGAACATGACCTTGAAGGGTCTGATGCAGCGGTAGTGGAGGAGATTGTGTCCATGGGCAAGAGTATGGGTCTGGACGTTGATGGCGCAGACGTAGAGGAGCTTGTTGAGGAACATAAGGAGGAGCTGGCCACGGAAGAGCTTTCTGAACTCCACAGTGAGCAGCAGAAGGCACTTATTGAGGAGCATTCCACTGAGGAAGAGGAAGACAGTGAGAAGGTTAGCAGTGATTCTATAAAATTCATTATGGAAAAATGGAGTGCCGTGATTTTTTTGAGAAGCACCACCCCAACAACTGTAACAAACAGAGTGTAAAATCTGTGGAACAATAACATGGTCTCTCATTTCTGGAGGGTTATGCAGCACAGCAAAGGACAAATGACATTTTTCACCAAAACTGAGCCTGCAGCTAAGAGACAAAGAAGAGAGGAAACCCCCAAAGTAGATCTCCCCAATGCCCTTATGGAGGGGGACTCTCGCTCCGAACAATAACCACCTCCCACCCACCTTCCTTCACGCCAGAAGTCGTCTTAAGCAAGGTTAGTGCTCTCTCTCTTCATACTGTACTGTACTTTGTTTCATATCTTTGTGGTTCAAAGACAACAACAAAAAGTTCAGAATGGAATAACCTGATTTACATTGAACCCTATGGAAAAATTTGCCAAAGTCGTGGAATGAATTAAGTTCCTGAACTGAGGCATCACTGTATGTCTTGTATCTCACAATTCATTTTTTCTTTATATCTATTGTAAAACACTGATCTGCCCCAAGAAAATGCAACATGCTAAATGTTGTTTTAAAAAATGGTTAAACATAAAAAGGGAATTGCAACCAAAACTTTTTTTCCTAGTTTGGTACAGGGTTGCAGGAAGATTAGAACCTCTGTGAAGTTTTTATAGCTCATCTTTCTGGTGATGGCAAAAAGTGCGGGGAAAACCACTACAAATAGATGAAGACATAGGGCACTAAAGATATTATTGCAATCAGATCATGAATTTAAAGACTACTTCCACTAAACACTTTGATGCTCCCAAAGACAGACTGATTGTTAATATAAGTCCTGCCGTACTGTCAATTTCAGTGCCACCCAGCCTGAGACTATAGGGCAATGCAGGACATCCAAAACAGCTGTCTGTACAGAATCAGCTTAGAGAGGACAAGCTAAATGATCAAACCCAGTAGAAAATATGGTCAAGTGTAAAGAAATTAAATAAGTAGTGCCAAAGTTCTTTTGGCCATACTTCTTAGTGGGTGACATAGGAGTGTACTTAGTTCTGCACTCAAAAGACCCAGATTCAGCTGACAGTGGGCAAAAGCCCACTGCCGGCTGATGTTACAGAGCCAATCCAGGCTCTGCAGGGATCCCAACAATAATGTTGAGATCTACTCAGATGCCTGACCGGCCGTTGGCTCAGCCTCTCAGCACGTTGAGCCAACCGCTTCCACTCCCTCCACAGTCCAGTGTTCAGTGAGCGCTGGAGGGGCAGAGCGATGACTGACAGCCACCAGCTCTTTGCTCAATAGTGGACCCGAGAACTGAGCAATCAGCGGTGTTTGATCTCTCAGTTCTTGGTGTAGGGCTGGTGGCAGACAGCTGCAGCATGGGCTCAACTGTCATGATGCTGTACATGTGACCAATTTTTACCCCAGCCAGCTGATGGTTTAACAGTTTAGTTTAGAGCAGAAACATCTGTGGCAGTTAACATGTAACTGCTTTTTGAAACTGTTAAATCAATGGGTTTAGTTCCGCTTTAACACTGACAGGGATAGCTAAAATGGTCAGCTTTTATTCATCTATGTAAAACCTTTTTTCCCAAAAAGGAAAAAAAAAACTGTTCCTGTAACAGTTTAAAAATTGTTAGCTGGAGTTCAGCTTTAAAGCAGTGCTAAACCAAAAATGTAATACATTGCAGCTTACCAATCATCACGTGATGGGTGCATCAGTTTTCTTTTAGGCTTTTCCACACCGTTTTCACCTGGTGATCTGGTCAATAACACACCTCCTGTATTGGAGTGCCTCCATTCTAGATGAAAGAGCACAGGGGCACTTTTGGACAGCATCATTTTCAGTATGGGGAAGGGGAGTGTTAGATGTACTAGCAGATTTAAATATGCTAACAAAGTGAAGCATTATCCACCTCATACTTTATATTTAGTTATAGAAAAGAGCTTTGTCTTTTGGGGTAAAGGCTTTACATAAACAAACTGTCTGGATCACCAGGCAAAAATAGAAGAAAGAAAGCCCAAAAAATAAAATGAATGCAGCGATCAGATCTAAGAAATTGTAAGCTGCAATATAATAAATGTTTGCTTTTGGGTTTTTTTTTTTTTTTAATCAAGAGTCAACTTTATTGAAAACAAAAGCTGCGGTTCATACAGACAAAGAGAGAGATTGAGAGTGAAGTACAGTCAATATAAAGAAAATAAAAAAAAAAAAAGGAACCATTTTGTGAAATAATACATAACATATCTCTCGGCACTATGCAATATGTGATTTCTCAGTCTAGACTTCTAGTCATCAGAACAGGTATCAGCTCTAGTCAACCATCTATCCCACACCTTACTGTACTTTGATGGGCATCCCCTGTGCTCATAGATAAGTTTTTTGTATGGAAGGACTATATTTATCTCCCTGACCCAGTCCTTCACTTCTGGGGGAGCTTGTTGCATCCAAACCTTGGCAATGGTTTTCCTAGCAATAAACAGTGTCTCCCGTAGGAATGTGGCAGTGGATTTGTCTGTATCAACATCTGGCAATAGGCCAAGTAGGCAAAGTTTCGGGTCTAGAGTTGCTGGGGAGCCCATTTCATCATGGAGAAAGCGAGATATTTGTATCCAGTAGGGTTGAACCAGGGGGCACATCCAGAGCATATGGTAAAATGTACCGATTTCGAGATTACAGCGGGGGCAGTAAGGGTTCTTGTCGGATTGGAACTTAGCCAGTCGTGAGGGAGTTAGGTATGACCCCTTCTGGGGTGGTTTGAGTATAGGTTGGACATATGACGATAAGCGTGAGGATCACAGTGACTAGACCGAATGCCACGTTTTCAGTTTACCCTCCTTCTGGAACCCTCCAACCTCCTACTCCTCACCCTCCTGTATAACCGGCTCCAGCGAAAATGTAGAGGTTTCGATGGCCTGGCTAATTGTGTTGACATATATAATGTGTCTAGTATGGATTGAGGGAGTGCTGACCGATTCAAGGTTAGGCTGTTCTTGGGAATGACGGGGGCGACATTAGAACTTTAGCCA
>BLSH010238979.1:393261-405536 GCA_018402905.1 Glandirana rugosa
AAATCACTCTACGAAGGAATCCGAGGTTAGTGTGAATGGCATCGTCCACTCCCCCCCCCCCCAAAAAATAAAGCATTGTAAAAAATAATTAAAAAAAATAATTGTAAAAAATAAAATTGTGAAAAAAAAAAATTAAAATTAAAAACTACTAACAATCCACGCCTCATCAGCGCCACCTATCAATGCCCATCAGTGCTGCATATTAGTGTCACTGTCACATGACTTTAATAAAAATATCGGTAATCGGTATCAGCGAGTACTTGAAAAAAAGTACTCTGTCTTAAAAAAGGTGGTATCGGGACAACCCTACTTATAATAAAAATGAAAAAGATATTCTAGCCAGCAGCTTACCTTGCAGGGGAAACTTTTTTTTTTGAGTTTACTACCACTTTAACCCTCAAAAGTTGCATGAAAGTCGTACCTGAATGTTATACAAATGCTACAGTTGTTATCACTGGTAAAAGCCAAAGTCGTATCCAAGTTACACCCATCCAAAGTTGCTTCAAAGTTGCAACAAAGTTGCACTTCAAAGTCGGCGCAACTTTGGAGTAGTTCAAGTGTGATTGGAGCCTAAGGAAGCATCTCACTAAAATAAAATTCTGTTGCAAAGAATGCATAAAATTTGACTTGTGTCTTCGCACAGATACTCAGGAAAATCGGTGAGCCAATTACATAAGCAAGAAATTACATTTCTAGGGGGCGTTCTGTACACAATCTGTGCCTTTCCTTCTCCTTCAGACCTCCTCCATGGTGGCCTCCTGTGGACACTTTCTCAGGCCTAGTGGATGGAAAGGAGGTGGTGTTGGAATTCTCTTATCCCCTCAAAGCACTTTTCAGGTTCTTCATCCACCCCCCTCTCCTCATTGGAAGCTCACTCTATTCATCTATTTTCTCCAGTTTCGTTGAGGACTTCCTTGAGGACTTCTCTGCTTGGCTACCCTACTTTCTCTCTTCTGAAGTTTCAACAATCATTTTTGGTGACTGCAACATCCCTGTCACATTTGGCATGTCTTTTTTTTTGGGGGGTGGCCAGGGATCCTGTTTTCACAGGGTCCCAGGTTCCACTTCCTCCCTGGGTGCCTAACCTCCTCTTTTGACCTAAAACAATGGACACACGCTTCTTCTACTCATGGCAACTGCCTTGACCTCCTACCTCTCGAACATTCATATTCCTCTCTCTGATCACCACCTTATTAGTTTCACTCTCTCCTGGTCTTCCTCCTCCTTGCCTTTCAACTACCAAATAATTACCCAAAGAAACCTTCACCATCTTAAACCTGCTCTTCTTTTTTCTGCTACAGATTGTTTCTATGACAAAATCTCACCCTTGTCCTGCCCTAACCTGGCCACTTCTACAACAGTTCATTGTGGCCCCCCTCACTACACACAGAATCAGGCCCTGACCACTACCAACCCCGACAGACAATACCAGAAGCCTTGAAAAACAAAGATACGCTCTTGAGCATCTGTGGTGTAAGACTAAGTCAAAGCAAGATTTCTGCCAATATAAATCTGCCCTCCTAAAATACCATCCCTGCCTCCACACTGCCAAACATACCTACTTTATCACTCTCATTAATACCCTCTTGCGGAGTCCCTGTCAACTCTTTTCTACCTTTAATGCTCTACATTACCTCCACCCACTAACTTACTCACTGCCCAGGAGATTGCTAATCACTTCATAAATAAGTTCGATACTATTTGTTTCAAGATCTCAACTCTACAGATATCTACCTCTCTTTATACTCTTTGTCCTCCTGCACAATCAAAATACTCTCCTTTAACCCAGCTAATATAGAGGAAATCAATAAACTTTTTTTTAACGCCCACCTAACCTCCCGCCCCCTGGACCCTGTTCCTTCTCAAATATTACAGTCACCATCTGACCCTATCCTACACTCTTTAACTCATATCTCCCTCTCTACTGGCATCTTCCCCAACACTCTAAAACATGCACTAGTCACTCCCATACCAAAAAAAGGCTCACTGGACCCCACCAATCTTGACAACCTAAGACCCATCTCCTTACTCCCTTTTGCTTCCAAACTCCTTGAACGTTTAGTCTACAAGCGAATGAGTGACCACCTGAGAATACCCTTCTTGATCCCCTTTAGTCTGGATTTCGTTCACAGCACTCCACAGAAACTGCTCTCCTATAACTCACAAATAACTTACTAACAGCTAAAACCTATTGTCATTATTCAGTACTCTTACTCTTGGACCTCTCCGCTGCCCTTGATTCAGTTGACCACACCCTTCTCCTCGAAAAACTCAATTTGCTTGGTCTCCATGGCTGCGCTCTCCATACTATTCTCGATCTACATGTCCTCCCTGGGTCAGCTGATAGCCTCCCATGGCTTCTGCTACCATTTATATGCCAATGACACCCAAATCTATCTCTCTACCCCTCAGCTCACCCCATCAGTCTCCTCACATATCACTGTTTTACTAACAGACATAGCAACCTGGATGTCACAGCACTTCCTCAAACTGAATCTATCTAAAACCGAGCTCATAATATTTCCTCCCCCACGTGCCCCTTCCCCTGACTTCTCTGTCAAGATCAATGGCACAACTATCAGTCCATCCCCAGATGCCAGGGTGCTAGGGGTAACCCTAGACTCTGAATTGTCCTTTCTGGCCCACATCTAATTCCTGTCCAAATCATGCCATCTTAGCCGCCACAACATCTCTAGAATATGCCCCTTTTTAACCAATGACACCACCAAGCTTCTAATTCACTCCCTGATTACCTCTCGCCTCAACTACTTCAACTCCCTCCTCATTGGATTACCTTTACATACACTACCCCCCCTTCAGTCCATAATGAATACTGCTGCAAGACTCATCCACCTTACCAACCATCCAGTGTCCTCCACCCCTCTCTGCCAATCCCTCCACTGGCTTCCACTCACACAACAAATACAATTCTAAGTAATAACAATTTACAAAGCTATCCATAACTCTGCCCCCAGCTACATCACTAACCTAGTCTCAAAATACCAACCAAGCCACTCTCTTCGGCCCTCCCAAGGCCTCCTGCTCTATAGCTTCCTTGTCCCCTCCTCCCATGCTTGCCTCCAGGATATCTCCAGAGCTTCTCCCATCCTTTGGAACTCCCTACCCCAATCTGTCCGACTGTCTTCTATTCTATAAAACTTTAGATGATTCCTAAAAACCCTTCTCTTTAAAGAAGCCTACTTGCTTCTAACTAATACATTGTTTTACTTTCTCCGTCAGCTCATCCCCCACAGCTATTAACCTTTGTATCAATTGACCCTCCGGCTTAGATTGTAAGCTCTAATGAGCAAGGCCCTCTAAATCCTCTTACACCAAATTGTAATGTACTGTAAATGTAACGTCTGCCTTAATTCATTGTTAAGCACTGGGCAAACTGTTGGTGCAATATAAATCCTGTTTATTAATAATAATAGTATGAGATGCATACTAGCACATTATGGCTTTACCTTGCAAGGAAAAAAAAACACCCAGCGGTTTACAATGGATTTCATGGCTCTCCTTTCCTCCCACAGACAGAGCACGGGGGGAAAGGACTTCCGATAACCAACAAGTCTGTTTACACGCGATCAGCTGCGATTGGACTCAGCTGATCACATGGTAAAGGGCAACGGTGAATTGGCCCTTTACCCCGATCTGTGATTAGCTGTGTCCGAAGTACACAGAGCATTTCTGATGTGTGCTGCAGGAAGCAGGAAGGGGGTCGGGGTTCTGGGAGGCCATTTATCGACACCCTCCCAAAATTGGATGACCATGTTAAAGCCATGTTTTGGCTATAGCTCGATTGGCAAGTGGTTAAATGAGGTGGAGAACGTAATGTCACTGCCCTGCCTCTCCACCATGTCCAATCAGAGAATGCTTTGCATTCTTAGAGTAAATACAAAGGGTTCCCTGAGTAGTGCCCATGCTGCGCAAGTGACCTCCTGTGTTACCACGCAGCAGAGCACAACCTTTGCACAGAACACATAATTTAGTGAAGATCATTGGTGTACCAGTGCCTACTACAATTAATTCCAGCTTTTAGAGGGATCACACAGGTATGGAACATACATAATTACACTGGTCCAACCTGGATCAATGTATATAAAAACTGTCATGCCTAAAATTCAGCTTTAAAGCAGTAGCAAAGTCAAAAAGTTGACTTTAGCTTACAGGTAAGCCTATAAAAAAATCTTAACTGTAGGTGCCTTTGAAACGGCTTCAACTTGCGCCATTTAAAAATATACTGGCATATGCTTAAGCTGATGACATACAGTGGATATAAAAAGTCTACACATTCATGTTAAACTGTCAGGTTTCTGTGATGTAAAAAAAACGAGACAAAGATAAATCATTCCAGAGCTTTTCCCACCTTTAATATGACCTATAAACGGTACAACTCAGTTGAACAACAAACTGAAATCTTTTAGGCGGAGGGAAGTAAAAATAAAAAAAATAAAATAATATGGCTGCATAAGTGTGCACACACTAAACTAATACTTTGTTGAAGAACCTTTTGATTTTATTACAGCACTCAGTCTTTTTGGGTACAAGTCTATCAGCATGGCGCATCTTGACTTGCCCACACTTCTTTGCAAAAACACTCCAGATCTGTCAGATTGAGAAGGCATCTCCTGTGCACAGCCCTCATACGATCACCCCACAGATTCTCAATCGGATTCAGGTCTGGGCTCTGGCTGGGCCATTCCAAAGCTTTAATCCTCTATGGTGAAGCCATTCCTTTGTTGATTTGGATGTAGGCTTTGGGTCGTTGTCATGCTGAAAGATGAAGTTCCTCTTCATGTTCAGCTTTCTGGCAGAAGCCAGAAGGTTTTGTGCCAATATTGACTGGTATTTGGAACTGTTCATAATTCCCTCTACCTTGACTAAGCCCCTGTTTTGTGCCAATATTGAACGGTATTTGGAACTGTTCATAATTCCCTATACCTTGACTGGTATAAGGCCCCTGTTCCACCTGAAGAAAAACAGCCCCAAAGCATGATGCTGCCACCACCATGCTTCACTGTGGGTATGGTGTTCTTTTGGTGATGTGCAGTATTGTTTTTGCGCCAAACATATCTTTGGAACTATAGCCAAAAAGTTCAACCTTCGTTTCATCAGACCATAACACATTTTCCCAAATGCTTTTGGAGACTTGAGATGTTTTTGCAAAATTTAGCCAGGCATGGATGTTTTTCTTTGTAAGAAAGGGCTTCTGTCTTGCCACTCTATCCCATAACCCAGACATATGAAGATAATGGGAGATTGTTGTCACATGTATCACAAAGCCAGTACTTGCCAGATATTCCTGCAGCTCATTTAATGTTGCTGTAGGCCTTTTGGCAGCCTCCCTGACCAGTTTTCTTCTCATCTCTTCATCAATTTTGGAGGGACGTCCAGTTTTTGGTAATGCCACTGCTGTGCCATATTTTCTCCACTTGGTGATGACTGTCTTCATTGTGTTCCGTGGTATATCTAATGCCTTGGAAATTCTTTTGCAACCTTCTCTTTTAATGAGATCCCCCTAATGCTTTGGAAGCTCTCTGTGGACCATGGCTTTTGCTGTAGGATGCGACTGACAAAATGTCAGGAAAGACCTACTAGAACTGAACTTTATTTGGGGTTAATCAGAGTCACTTTAAATGATGGTGGGTGTGTACTGAATCCTATTTAATTCTGAACATAGCTACTTCCCCAGTTATAAGAGGGTATGCACAGTTATGCAACCACATATTTTTTTTTTTACTCCCCCCCTCCCTAAAAGACTTACATCTGTTTGTCAATTGAGCTGCAAAGCTTATAGGTCACATTAAAGATGGAAAACGTTTCTGAAATTGTTTATCTTTGTCTCATTTTTTTACATCACAGAAACCTGACATTTTAACATGGGTGTGTAGACTTTTTATATCCACTGTATATTAGCACATGCGCTGTACTTTCTGCATACACGGAACATGGAGTGTGCCGTGAAGCTAGGGTGACTCCTGTGTTCACATGTGGGAGTGATGTAATCGTGGGCTGGCCAGAGCATGCAAACCTGCAAGGAAGACCAAGTGAAGATGGATGTACCTGCATCAGTGTTAATTTCGTAGACTAAAACATTTTAGTCGACTAACTTAATACCATTTTAGTCGACTAAAATATGACTAAAACTAAAACAATTGAGATGACTAAAATACGACTAAAATGCCATTTTAGTCAAAAGACTAAAATGCGACAAAAACTAAAATGCCATTTTAGTCAAAAGACTAAGACTAAAACTAAATTGAAATTTGACATCAAAATTAACACTGGTCTGTAGTGCATATTCATACCTCAATACCATAAATAATAACATATTCGATTTTTCACTCCAGCAGTATATAATGAGTTTGGAAATTGTAGAGAAATGCTTAAATAATCCATTACAGTTTAACTAAACCAATTCGATTTTAGGCGACTAAAACTAGTTTTAGTCGCCTAAAATGATTTAAGTCGACTAAAATGTCCTGGAGATTTAGTCGACTAAATACGACTAAAACTAAAACAATTGCAGAAAACTAAAATGGGGCTAAAACGAAAATACCATTTTAGTCCTAAGATTAAGACTAAAACTAAATCAAAATTTGCAGCCAAAATTAACACTGACCTGCAGCAGTGACATAGCACCACTGAATGACCCTGCTTGTAGGGAAGTCTGAAAGAAACAGGGCCCCCCCCCCCCCCCAAATATCCAAAACTACAATGTTGGTCCTCACGACACATCACATGAAGCACCCGCATGGCTAACTGAGGATAAAATTAGGAATAGACTTGACAAACTTAACGTTAATAAGTCACAGGGACCAGGTGGCTTACACCCGAGGGTCCTTAAGGAACTCATTCAAGAAATTGCCAGACCATTGTACCTAATCTTTAAGAACAGTCTACTGACTGGTATGACACCAGCTGATGGGAGGAAAGCCAATGTAGCACCAATATATAAAAAAGGACCAAGATATATCCGTGGGAACTACAGGCCAGTTAGCGTAACATCAATAATATGCAAACTCTTGGAGGGAATAATAAGGGATTATATACAAGATTATTGTAATGAAAACGGTATCATTAGCAGTAATCAACATGGATTCATGAAGAATCACTCATGCCAAACCAATCGATTAACCTTCTATGAGGAGGTGAGCTGCCATCTTCATAAAGGAAGGCCTGTAGATGTGGTGTATCTAGATTTTGCAAAAGCATTTGATACAGTTCCCCATAAACGCTTAATGTACAAACTAAGGTCTGTCGGCAGGGATCAAAGGGTGAGTACATGGATTGAAAACTGGCTACAGGGGCGAGTCCACAGGGTGGGGATAAATAGGGAGTACTCGGAATAGTCTGGTGTGGAAAGTGGGGTCCCCCAGGGTTCTGTCCTGGGAACAATCCTATTCAACTTATTCATAAACGATCTGGTGGATGGGGTTAATAGCTCAATCTCAATATTTGCAGATGATACCAAGCTAAGCAGGGCAATAATTTATCCACAGGATGTGGGAACCTTGCAAGAAGATCTGAACAAATTAATGGCGTGGGCAGATAAGTTGCAAATGAGGTGTAGTAAAAATGTAAAATAATGCATTTGGGTACCAAGAATATGAACTCAAACTACTCACTAGGGGGAGAGCCTCTGGGGGAATCTAGGATGGAAAAGGACCTAGGGGTCCTAGTAGAGAACAAGCTCAGCAATGGCAAGATGCGGCAAGCAAAGCCAACAAAATATTGGCATGCATCAAAAAGGGGATAAACTCCAGAGATGAATCAATAATTCTCCCACTCTACAAGTCTCTGGTGAGGCCGGGATGCTTGAGAGGGGATATGATTTCAATGTATGCACAAAAAGACCAAAAAGAAAAAAGAGTGGAACTTTAAAGGCTGTCACTAAAAAATCCCAAGCAGAATAGCACAACAGTGGGTGATATAAAATCAATATTTATGACATGATTTGATAAAAAAATCCATAACATATGGAGACAAGTATGTGTATAGAGAACATAGTGGTCACTGTGTCAAAAGTGGGCCTGGTCCTAGGTCGTCTTCAGATATGCAACCAATAACAGGTCAGGACCCTTTAACGAAAAGATGCTTATATACACCAAAATCCCAAAGCGTTTCGCCACATGCTTCTTCAGGCGATCCAGTGATACCGGTCAAAGGCAGCCCAAGCCCACCTGTGAGAAGATCAGTATAACCACCGGAGAGGTAAATCGTGCCTAAAATTCCAGAGATAAGTTACAGGGGGGGACCTGGATAAAGTAGCCCCCGAGATGCTGCCCTGTATATACTAGAACAGGTCCTCGGAAGGTACGCAGGAAGCCGCCGCAATCTCACAATAACCAGAGAAAGACTGGACGATTAAGTATCACACCGCAACTGGTGTGTTTGTTTGCAGCTCCGCAACTGGAATCGGTCTCCGTATTCGTCCAGGGCGTCTAGTCGTGACACTACGAGGACATGTCTTTATCCAGGCTACTTTATCCAGGTCCCACCCCGCAACTTATCTCTGGAATTTTAGGCACGATTTACCTCTCTGGTGGTTATACCGATTTTGGTGTAATATAAGCATCTTTTCGTTAAAGGGTCCTGACCTGTTGCATATCTGAAGACGACCTAGGACCAGGCCCACTTTTGACACAGTGACCACTATGTTCTCTATACACATACTTGTCTCCATATGTTATGGATTTTTTTTTATCAAATCATGAAATAAATATTGATTGTATATCACCCACTGTTGTGCTATCCTGCATGGATTTTTTTTTATCAAATCATGAAATAAATATTGATTGTATATCACCCACTGTTGTGCTATCCTGCTTGGGATTTTTTAGTGACAGCCTTTAAAGTCCCTCTCGTTTTTCTTTTTGTGCATTCATATTGGGACGTGGTGTCACGCTTAGCCTAATCTACCTCCAATGCTTTACATATGATTTCAATGTACAAATACTGTACTGGTGACCCCACAATAGAGACAAAACTATTCCGCGCAAGGGAGTACACAAAGACACACGGCCATTCATTAAAACTAGAAGAAAGGTGGTTTAACCTTAAACTGTGTAGAGCAGGGTTTCTCAATCAGGGTTCCTCCAGAGGTTGCTAGGGGTTCCTTGAGCACTAGGCAATTTCTGCATCTCAGATAAATTTCCACTGACACAATTGATCTTTTTAGCTATCTCTAAGGAGGTAATGCTTCCCAGTGACCACAAGTGTAAGGAGCATTCTTCCCATTGACCATCACACTAAAATATCATGAGTTGTAGATTACTAATTTTTAGCAGGGGGTCCCCGAGACCGGAGAACTATTTTAAGGTTGAGAAAGGCTGGTGTAGAGGGTTCTTTATGGTAAGAGCAATGAGAATGTGGAATGCTCTTCCACAAACTGTGATTTCAGCTGGGAGCATAGATAATTTCAAAAAACTATTAGATGCGCACCTAAGGAACCCCAACATTGAGGGATATACAATGTAATACTGATTGATAAAAGCACGCACATATTGGACTTGATGGAATTGTGTCTTTTTTCAACCTCACTAACTATGTAACTATAATGTGCAGTACATGGTGCATACATTATAGCATTACCCAGCAAGGGGACATTTACATTTTTTTTACATACTACCGCTTGAAGAAGTTAGTATCACACTCACCTGTACATCCATGCTCCAACTCTTGCTGTTGGCTAAAAGCTGACAACACAGCCTCCGGTGATACAGCAACCTGGTTCTTCCACACATCTTGTGTATAGAACTCCACAGAATGTGCCCCCGATATCCTTGCAGTGATCTCTATGAACTGCAGCAAGCTATTCACAGCCTCCTTCACCCGCTCTGTGCTCGCAGAAGATAACTGGGCAAACATCCTGATGGACAAAACAGCTTATTAATAAAATACATTGAGGGCATGTGTCTACTTTTTATTTCAGGGTGATCACAGGACAATTTCTAGTGTGTGTGTGTGTGTGATGGGCACATGCTACTCACATGTCAAATATCTGTACATAACATACACGTGACTGTGTGCTGCCCAGACAGTGGAGAAACTTCACCCACTGATCACCTCTTAAATGACAGCTCTGGATGAACACACATGCCTCTCTCTCCTGGGTGCAGGAAAGTGACGTCACCGAGCCATGTGACTCCAGCCTATCTGCTGCAAAAAGAAACAGAGGGATAGAGAGGGAACCCCGGAAGAGGGTATCAGAGCACGTCTGAGAAGTGAAGCAGGTGTCCTGTCAGAAAGCCGCTACCCATCAGAACGTGCAACCAAAGGGACGTAGCGGCTTACTGCGCATGCGTTCCACACGCTTTAGCAGGGCACATTCACAGTAAAGTGTCCCTACCTGTCACATAAGTTGAAATGCACTACTGAATCATTACACAGCGCTGGGAGTATGTGTCACTCAGCTCCACCTCCTCTTCTCTGCAATACATCCCCAGGCGCTGCACTGGAGGAGCCATGTGACGCGGTGACGTCATCGAGCGGCGACTCTTGGAGGAGTAGCATGGCTTCCTCTGGTTCGGGGGGCGCACAGAATAGAAGGAGAGCCGGGCCCGCTTGGGGAAAAGGAAGGGGAACGTTTAATAAAGGCTCCGGGGATGGAGGAGGAAGAGGGGCCGCTCAGAAGAAAGCGGAGCCCGGTGTGGTGTCTGTGCAGAGGAAGAGCGGACAGAGAGGGGGGAGAGACAAGAGGAGGTGGAAGAGCGCTCAGCAGCTCATAGCGGGGAGTGCCAAGGAGGGTGAGTGAGCTGGGGTGATCTGTGTGTGCCATGTAGGGTTGCCACATCATCCCTTTAATCCAGGACACATTAACTGTTCTGTGGACAATTAAGTTGGTAATTAAACTCACTTGGTGCCTTATCTGCATTAAATCAGCCTCAGAAGCTGTGTAATTCATATGTGTCCTGGATTAAAGGGATGGTGTGGCAACCCTAGTGCCATGGTATACCAAATGTAAATGTTCTGCACACCATGGCATATCAAATAACATCGGAAATCATCACAGAGGATATAGTGCAGGACAGGCATGTGACCCTTATCAGGCAAAGGGGTCCTGAAACATTGTCCTCTGCACTGTGATTGTTTTTCGGCAGTGGCGGCCTGTCCAGCAGGGGCACCGCGCCCCCTCCCCAGCCATGCGTCTGACCCCCTAATCTACATGAAGGGCACCGGATGTGTGAATTCCAATCAGGGTTTTCTTTTAACCTCATGGCTTCAAAAAAAAAAAAAAAAAAGGTGGGCTTAGGGCGCAGAGCACTGCACTTGATCCCACCCAGTTGTGTGACAATAGCGAATAAATATTTGCTATTGTCACACTGATTCTCCTCCCGGCCAATCAGGAAGCTGGTCTGAGACCCGTTTTCCGATTGGCTGAAGGGAGAAGCGTTCCAATTGGCCAAAGAGGAGGAGACACAGCGGAAGCCACCGTGATGCCTGCAGGGTAAGCGATCACCCATGATGAGGAAGGGAAGCCGTCTCCCATGATGCCAAGGAGGAGGGAAGGGGAAGCCATCGCCCGTGATGCCGAGGAGAACAGGGAAAGCTGCCCGTCCCCATGATGAAGCGCTGCCTGCCATAGATTGGTTAAGTGGCTGTGCACCTGATGACCCGACCGATCGACCTTACCACCAGCCACCACTTTTTTCCGGTAAAGATTTTGGACATTATTAAGTGAACCGTGGTGTGCTGGTGAACATGTGCATTTCATTTGCAATGTCTCCAGTTCCAGCTGGTTGTTGCTTCAGCACCTTGATGTGAACAGGTTCCTTGGTTGATAGGGGACTACTTGGCATTGTGTATCCGACAGTCACACAGAAGTAGTTTTTCTTCAGGGGTAGGCAACCTTAGAGAGATGGAGATCTACTTGAAGAACACAGATGAAGTCAAAGATCACCGAGCACAGTGTCCTGTTAGGGCTGGTTTACACTAGAATGCGGTGCCAGAAAGGCATGTTCCATGTGTGTTACCTGAACCATGGTCAAAACACACTGCCTTTGTAATCTACTGTGGGTGATAATACATTGTTAATCACAAACGCAGTGTGTTTGTGGACACAAGATCAAATGGTACTGCAGTAGTGCATGCACTACTTTTTGTGCAGTCTGATGCAATTTGCAGGCAGAGCTGGATGTACATATCAAGAGCCTATAGGCAGGGATCAGGAGTGCGTTGCGCTCAGAATGCATGGTTTAGGGGTGGGGGGTGATGTGAGGGGTGGCCCTGTCCGTAGCAGTGTGCTCTGCCCCCTTCACATCACCCCCCCC
>BLSH010238979.1:405546-416965 GCA_018402905.1 Glandirana rugosa
CCCCCCCCACACACACACACACACACACACTGGTGTTCTCTGCCCCCCCCCTCCTTTCTTTCCCTTATAGCAGTAACCTATGGCGCCCTTCCCTCCCATAGTAGTGTCCTACCAGCGAGTGAGAGGCAGCACAGATCTGCACAGAGGGTGGGAGCGAGAGCTGGCAGAGTGACTTTTCATATTAGCAAGCTGGGGATTGGTTGCTTAGGGTGGCTCCATGTTCCTAGCAAGCAACCAATCACCTGCAGTTTAATGTAAAAAGTTAGTTTGGCCAGCTCCTCCTCCATCCTGAGCCGTGTTGCCTCCTGGTCTCACCTGTTCACAGAAGACAGCGACGGAGGAGGCTGGGGGCGGGAGGGAGAGAGAGAATGACCAGGACATTGAAGGTGCAGTGGAGGAGGTTGGGGAGAGAGACCCGCACCTAGAAGGCGAGGGTCTGCGGCGCAGGAACCTGTTTGCGGTCTACCTGTCACCTGCCCACTGTTGACGGGTTGTCGACTGCTGTTTTACTGCATAGAGGCTATAGAGCTGTTATCCGTGTTTTTTGGCTGAAAAAAAACAGTGCTAGTGGATTTTAAGAGGAGTTTTTCAGCGGTAAAAACGCTCTAACTCTGATAAAAGCTGAAAAATGCAGCTATTTAGTGTTTGTCATCTTTTTTGAGCCATAAGCTTTTGTGGGAGTATAGTTTAGCTGAAAAACACTCCTGCAAAATCTCATTCTATAGCTAACGCCACTGGTGATTTTATAGTGTCCAGTGTGCATGAGGCCTTAGTGTGTAATTCTACTTTAAGGTCCAATGCACACAACCATATACATTTACGTAGGATTATGCCAGGGCAAGGTCCTGGGAAAAAAGTAGTTCATACTGCATTTCGACTCCTACAGACATACACCTATTATGTAAAGTCATTTTGCACTTGGCTCCACTGCCTACATATTGTTGGTATTTACATTTTGCCCCGAATGAGTCATTTAGGTGGTGCAGGCACATAGTGAGTTGGGCCTTCAGTCATTCAGTGTGGATAAAAATCGATTGATTTATTTTTTTTTATTTAAATCCAATTTTGTTTGATTTTTATCAAATTTTATTTTACTAAAATGCATTTGGAGTAAAAATCAATCTAAAAATATTTAAGATACATTAATAATTTAGTTTATTCAGCATGTAATGGAGCTTAGTTACATAGCATGAGGCTGTATATACTGCAATATTTACATTTTTGGTAAACTCATTCAATGAATCCAAGCTCTGCAAGCTGAGATAACATGCACTGCATTGATGCATTCACACAATTTCACAGTAACCATGAGATTTTTATCCATTGTTTTGCATATCTATGTACACTACAAACTGTATGATTGAATTGTTTCTAATAGCGCTGTTTTACTAACCTGACAGCTTATTATTCTAAATAGGAAACTTTCATTTTGTTTGCAAATATTAAAGATTCAAACTACCAGCAAGAATAATTCCTTACATTTAAAGAGCACCTGTCATTTCTGATCCATCATGGTAGCGCCTGTTAGCAATATCCACTCGCCTGCTGCCGCCATGTCCCTCACCTTGTTGTGTCACTGCCACATCACCAACCATCCCATTAAAGTGAGGGGACTGTCGGTGAGTCAATAGCGGATCAGATGAGGAGCCACTGCGGGGCAGAGATGGCAGTTGCTCTTTAAAAATTATGATTTAAATCAAGCCTTTTTACTAGTGATTTAAATCCACTTGATTTAAATCAAATCCACCCTGCTAAAGGCTGATGTCATTCTGAGCTTCCACCACTGACTGCGCATTGTTTTTGTAAATTTTAGCCCTGAATTCACCACGTGTCAGCACATACATGTGAAAACAGAGCAGTGTGAATGTGCCCATATGCAATACTAGCATTCAGATCCATTTAATTATTGACCTTATCACAGCATATGGTACACATTTTCCCTTCAAGCGGAAGAAGACCCATCGATTTAACAGTTTCAAAAAAGTTACATTCCCGACACATGTCGGGAATGCAACTGTCACATTGGTTGTGCTCAACCAAGCTGTCAAACCATCCAATGGCTGGAGTGGAGTCATAACTGGTCGCATGTGCAACATCATGGCAGTTGAGGATTAAACAGATGCCAAGATGGCAGTTTCCTTTGCTGAAAACTATAGAAGGGTTTTCTTCCACTTTAACCCACAAGAAACTCTTTTACTTAGGGGAACGAAGAAGCATTGAGCAATCTACAGAAGATGACTCTTAATATTAACCTCTCCAATGGCCCCATTTCATTCTTTGCAAGGGCTACAACAGAATCTGCATGTCATATGCTTGAGGATGTGATGGGTGCCTGTGTTCCAAGCTGTGCACTGTGGTCACATCAGGACACTGTAGTGATGTGAGGCCCAGCAGGTGGAACCAAAGCATTGCGTAATTGTTACACAATATAGTCAAGAAATAATAGTATAGCTACAGAAAATGCTTATAATCCAACCTTATGTACAGTTTTTTTTTTTTCAGCAAAACCAATTAACTTCAGTTATGACCAATAATATATATATATATATATATATATATATATATATATATATATATATATATATATAATTTTTTTTTTTTTGTTTTTTTTGTTTTGTTTAGGTCAAGGCTTTGCTTTATGGAGAAAACAAAAAGTTCAGTTGGAATATAAAAAGCTGCAAAGAAAGCAAAAGAAGACCACAGCTCCAAAAGATTTGTATGCGGACAATTACCCTGAACATTTAAAGCATCTCTACCTGGCGGAAGAAGAAAGACTGAAAAACCTAGAAAGAAAGAGGAAGCCTGAGGAGGACATCACACAGACAACAGAGGAACGGGAAGAAGAAGTGTAAGTTTACTGGTCTGTTGGACTCTGATTTATTTTACCTGAACACTTCCATGACATTTTTAATGGACGGTTAGGCCCCATATACACGGACGTTTTTACGGCCGCATTTTTCAGCGTTTTTTGCAGCTTAAAAACGCATCTCCATGTTATTCAATGGCCCCATACACACGCTGATGTTTTTGAGCTGTAGATGCGCTGCATTTGTAAGCTGCAAACAGAACCCACGGCCAGCGCATTCTGAAGCTGCAGCGCTAGAGCCTTTTTGACGCTGAGCCGGCAAAACGCTCACTAACGCGAATTAACGCCGTAGCGACATTAACCGTTGTTAGGTCTAAAAATAGCAGAGTGGTGTCATTTTCAAACAAAACGAGGCGTAGCGCTGACGCTCAATAACACGCATTAACGCCAGTGCCAAACGCAGATGAAATTGTGGTTTTTAGTGCCAGTTTTTATTTTTATTTTTTCTCCTGGGATTGGTCCTAACGTTACAGCTCGTTTATTTTATACGCCCGTGTGTGAGGCCTTAACAAACACAGGATAACATTATTTCTTTTTCGTCTTCATTTTCAATTTCAGCTTCAGTTTCATATCTTTATCTGTTTATAGTAATGTATCCTTGCATTGTGCGTGATTTTGCTTAAAACTACCTTAAAAGGTTCAGTCAAGAAGTCCAAGTAAGGTAACAATGAACAAAGTGGCTTTTAAAAATCCTGATTAAAGTATTTACTCCCCCACCATAACCTGTTGCCTGGACAGGCCAGTCTTTGGGCTCTCACCTCTAGCATCCTATGAGCAAGCGCCATCCATATTCAGAGCCACGCACACATACATGCACTGTGCTCTCCCTCCTGTCGCCAGCAGCTTATCCTGATGACAGGACGGATTTATGGAGAATCAAAGGATTTTTTCGGGCACGCTTTCATGGGGGTGCAAACGGCCTGCTTCATTTGTTACTTGCTGGGCCTTCATGAATGCATAGACCAGTGGTTCTCAACTCCTGTCCTCAGGACCTACTAACAGCCCAGGTTTGCAAGATAACTGAAATACATCACAGTTGATATAATTTGCTGCTCAGTGATTGCAGTATTCTAGTCTGCATCTCCCCAAGGTAATACTTAAAATCTGGCCTGTTGGTGCAGAGTTGAAATCATTTAAAATACCTCTTTCAAGCTGTTCCTGCCCTCACTCTCCAGTTCTCTGTTCTAGTACAGCTGAGTAACTGCCACACCCCTCAACACCTCTGTTTTCACACAAACTTGTATTGCAAAGAAAAGGAAGAGAGCTTGTCTGACCAAGTCTGTGTGAACAGACAGATGTGAGCACTGGATATTTTCTGGTGCCTATTAGACAACACCAAAAAATAATTTATAATCTATATCTTGCACAACTGCTGTAACAGGAAAGTGTATGCAAAACTATGACGATAAAGGTTTATAAGTGCAGCATCTATCTGCCTGCATATCTGTTTTTGTGACTTTTAGGCCTCATACACACAGGTGTTAAATTTTTTACCTGTTTTTACAGTTTAAAGCGGAGTTCCACCCACATTTACAAGTCCCCACCTACCATCTCTAAGTTTTATTTCAATTTGAAAAATGTTTTTATAATAAAAAAAAAAAAGCAATTTAAAAATTAACTTCCGGAAAAACGGCCATGTCCGTCCACGTCTTTTCCTGCTTTGCAAAGTCTCCTGGGAAATGTTTGTCATCAATCCCAGGAGACAACAGGCGTCGCCGTGTTGTAGCATCGCGTCATTTCAAAACCGGAAATCACGCAATGTAATACGGCGGCCATCACCAATCACCTCCTGGTTAATGTGAGACAGCTATCTCACTCTATTGCAGTGCTGTTCTGGCCCCCAGTCCTGGATTGTCCTGCCTCCTGCCGTACGCTCTATTCTAATAATGACAGCGGAGATGGCTGGGGACAAAAGCGGCGAATATGAGGCGCGATCACAGCGGTCCATAAATAGCAGCAGCTCGGGCCGGATGCTGATTGAGGTCCGCAATATAGTTATGCGCGATCTGTACCGTCACAACGGGGCGGGCACTTCCTACATCACCGCCCATTATTATGGCAACATATTCACCTTCCTGCGCTAAGGCATGTCTATACAGCGTATGCGCGGGATTAGGCGGTGCATGCGGGGAAACTGGATTACAAAATACAGGAAGTGACTCCTAGTGGGCTTCAAATGCCCGCAGGGGATATGTACGGCGAATTTATTAACGGGACTAATTAAGGTGTTTATTTCTGTGTAGCAGGGCAGATTAGATGGAAAATAAAATTAAAAATTTGTGGGTGGAACTCCGCTTTAAGAACACCACACCATGTTATGCTATGGCCTCATATACACGTTGATGCTTTTGAGTTGTAAATGGCGTCGGCGTTAAGCTGTAAATCTAACGCAGGACCTTCGCGTTCCGAAAGCTGCAGCGTTATGGTGTTTTTGACGCTGAGCCGGCAAAATGCTCACTGACGTGCATTAGTGCTGTAGCAACGTTAACCTGCGTTTTTATGCGTCGCATACTAGCACATTATGTGACACCTGCAAAGGATGCCTGAGTTGTCCCCTCTGGAGGCCGCATCCATGTTTGCCCCTCTTCCTTCTGGGGCCGTAGACTCTGGCTCTGTGACTGGCCAGAGCCGCATGATGTCACTGCGCGCATGCGCCGCCAGTCACGGCACTCGCTCATGAAGAAATGGCACGGGGGGGCTGTTTCTTCCAAGCACATGCGACGATTAAATCTTCGGTGCAAGACACAGTAGATATCTCCTAAACGATGCATGTTTAGGAGATATTCACACTACCTATAGGTAGGCCTTATTCTAGGCTTATAGGTACAACTTTCTCAGAGAGGTTTACTACCTCTGTAATGTATTATGCATTTTCTACATTCGGGTAAGCTCAAAAAAAAAGGAAAGGGGACTTCACCCTCTTCCATTTAGATGGAGTGGTTCAGAGGTAATCGGGTGTAAACAGAAAGCGGATTTTAACACACAATGCCCATATAGCAGAGTAGGCTCTGTCCTTGTCTGCTCTGCAGAAACTCAGGGGACACGGATGTGTCATCCGCCCGCTGTACTCCGATCAGCAGGTGATCTGTGAGCTGACCATTATGGAATCTGCCCTGTGTGTGTGAAAGGGGCCTAAAGGATGAATAAAATCAAGAACAAAACATGTATAGCTTACTATTCCTTAGATGAGGTGGTTGCATTCTTTTTTTTTTTTTTCAGGCTAAGAAAGTTTTTAACAAGTTAAAAAAAAAAATACCTGCTGATCTTGCTGGAAATTCTCTGTCCTTGTCATGTTCATTTAGCTGACCTGAAAGCAAACACAATGTTCTCTTTCTTTCTATACACTACTAGTTTCCCCATCCCCCATGTAATGGGGATTAACAAAGCCACACATTTGTAGTCCAACCTGGGTGGCAACCATGGCTCCCTCCATAAATACAGTACAGTGAGTGGGTGTTGTCATCTTAGGACAGGAAGTTGGTGGCAGGATTACCAGAGAAAAAATAAAGGTTAAAAAAAAGCCTGAAAAATTAACAAAAACGAATGCAGCCACCTTATCTGAAGACTGGGAAACTGCAATATATTAAATTTTTTGGAGGAGTTTAGATACACTTTAAAGTGCAACTTGAAACATTAGGTGTGTGTGTTTTTTTTTGTTTTTGTTCCGTTTTTAAATAATTTCCGTATAACTTTTTTTTCCATTTGCAGGCCAAAAAAGAAATTCAAGAATAAAACATCGAATCAGAAAGCAAAAGAAGAATATGAACGAGTTCAGCGTGAACGAGCAAACAAAAGAAAAGTAAGCTTTAACCTTAAGTTAAAACCAGCAGCAGTGGTATATGGAGTTGCCTAGCAGTTCTGCACGTTATGTTAAAGTGGTTGTAAAGTCTTAAGATTTTTTATTAATGCATTCCATTAAGGTGAAAAACCCTTCTGTGCTGCTGCTCCCTCCCCCTTTTTTTTTTCTTACTGGAGCCCGATCCAGCGATGTGCACGAGCACAGAGGCTCCGAGCGCTGTCGTTCTCTTTTTGGACAGATTGATAGCAACAGGAGCTGTTGGCTTCCGCTGCTGTCAATTAAGAGCTGTGACATGGAGCGGGGCCGAGTCCCACTGTCTGTGTCAATGGACGCAGCAGCATGGACGCATGGGTGCCCCCAGGCAAAGCAGCTTTCCATGGGGGCACCCAATGAAGAGGAGGGGCCAGGAGCACCAGCAGGGAGCCCCAGAAGAAGAGGATTGAGCTGCTCTGTGCAAAATCATTGCACAGAGCAGATAAGTATAGGCATGTTTTGATTTTTTTTTTTTTTTTAAAAATCAAACATTTAGAAACACTTTAATGACTGTAATGCATATTCTACAATAGGAATTTGTCATTACTTTAAGGCTGTTTTTGTTTTCATTCGTTTTTTTTTCCAGGTTGTCTATGTACCATTGATGTACCTCTGTTGCAGAAAAGTAAAAGCTGTCTCTATGTTCTAAGGCAGGACTTGCCTCAGCCTCCAGTTCCTTATATAGAAAACTCCTTTATGGCTTCCTGTTATATGTCCTGCAGAATGGGTGAACTGTTAGTAGAGTGAGGAGGTGCTTTAGCAGATATCCCCGCCAGGAGATTGCTCCTGCCCACCTCTCTATTTATGTGCTTCTCAAATACATTTATTGTCATTGAGCAGTGCTCTCGCTGAATGCACAGCTAGTGTCTTGCTCTTGTTTATGGATCATTTTGTACCTTGCCTTATTCTTGCATAGATTGTTCATTTGGCAGTGTGTAGGAGCTGAACAATCACATAACAGCCTGTGGAGCAGAGCTTTATATACACACATATACAGTATCTCACAAAAGTTAGTACACCCCTCACCTTTTTGCAAATATTCTATTATACCTTTGCATGTGACAACACTGAAGAAATGACGCTTTGCTACAATGTAAAGTAGTGAGTGTACAGCTTGTATAACTGTGTAAATATGCTGTCTCCTCAAAATAACTTAACACACAGCGATTAATGTCTAAACCGCTGGCAACTAAAGTGAGTACACCCCTAAGTGAAAATGTCCACATTGGGCCCAACGTGTCAATATTTTGTGTGGCCACCATTATTTTCCAGCACTGCCTTAACCCTCTTGGGCATGGAGTTAACCAGAGCTTCACAGGTTGCCACTGGAGTCCTCTTCCACTCCATTATGACATTATGGAGCTGGTCCATGTTAGAGATCTTGCGCTCCTCCATCTTCCATTTGAGGACGCCCCACAGATGCTCAGTAGGGTTTAGGTCTGGAGACATGCTTGGCCAGTCCCTCACTTTTACCCTCAGCTTCTTTAGCAAGGCAGCGGTTGTTTTGAAGGTGTGTTTGGGGTCGTTATCATGTTGGAATACTGCACTGTGGCCCCGTCTCTGAATGGAGGGGATCATGCTCTGCTTCAGTAGGTCACAGTACATTTTGGCATTCATGGTTCCCTCAATGAACTGTAGCTCCCCAGAGCCAGCAGCACTCATGTAACCCCAGACCATGACACTCCCACCACCATGCTTAACTGTAGGCAAGACACACTTGTCTTTGTGCTCCTCACCTGGTTGCCGCCACACACGCTTGACACCATCTGAACCATATAACATTATCTTGCTGTCATCAGACCACAGGACATGGTTCCAGTAATCCATGTCCTTAGTCTGCTTGTCTTCAGCAAATTGTTTGCGGGCTTTCTTGTGCATCATCTTTAGAAGAGGCTTCCTTCTGGGATGACAGTCATGCAGACCAATTTCATGAAGTGTGCGGCGTATGGTCTGAGCACTGACAGGCTGACCCCGCCCCCCATCAATTCTTTTTTTCAGATCCTCAGAGAGTTCTTTGCCATGAGGTGCCATATTGAACTTCCAGTGACCAGTATGAGAGAGTGAGAGTGATAACACTGAATTTAACACACCTGCTCCCCATTCACACCTGAGACTTTGTAACACTGTAACGAGTCACATGACACCGGGGAGGGAAAACGGCTAATTTGGCCCGATTTGGACGTTTTTACTTAGGGGTGTACTCGCTTTTGTTGCCAGCGGTTTAGACATTAATGGCTGTGTGTTGAGTTATTTTTAGGAGACAGCAAATTTAAACTGTTATACAAGCTGTACACTCTCTACTTTACATTGTAGCAAAGTGTCATTTCTTCAGTGTTGTCACATGAAAAGATATAATAAAATATTTACAAAAATGTGAGGGGTGTACTCACTTTTGTGAGATCCTGTATATGATTTTGGCCCATTCTTTCATACACAGTCTTCAAATCTTGACGATTCCGTGGGCCTCTGCTATGAACTCTGATCTTTAGTTTTTCCATAGATTTTCTGTTGGGTTCAAGTCAGGTGATTGACTGGGCCATTCTAGCAGCTTTATTTTCTTTCTTTAAAATCAATTGACAGTTTCCTTGGCTATGTGTTTGGGATCATTGTCTTGCTGAAATGTCAACCCTCATTTCATCTTCATCATCCTGGTAGATGGCAGCAGATTTTTATCAAGAATGTCTTGGTACATTTTTCCATTCATCCTTCCTTCAACAATATGAAGATTGCCAGTACCGTATGCTGAACAGCAGCCCCACACCATTGAAGTTTCCACCTCCAAACTTCACTGTTATGGTGTTTTGGGATGATGTGCAGTGCCATTTGACCTCCAAACATGGTGTGTATTATTGCACCCAAAGAGTTCAATTGTCTAAATTCTGTGCAGCAAAATTCAAACGAGCTTCAACATGTTTTTTCCTCAGTAACGGAGTCTTGCTTGGTGAGCGTGCATACAGGCCATGGAGGTTGAGTGCATTACTTGTTTTCTTTGAAACAATTGTACCTGCTAATTCTAGGTCTTTCTGAAGCTCTCCGCAAGTGGACATTGGCTCTTGGACAACTCTGATTCTTTTCACTCCTCTGTCAGAAATCTTGAGGGGAGCACCTGATTGTGGCCATTTTATGTTGAAATGATGATCTTCTCCCTTTTGGTTTATGGCCCTAACAGTGTTCACTGGAACATTCAGAAGTGTAGAAATCATTCTGTAATCAATGCCATCAGTATGTTTTGCAACAGTAAGGTTGCAAAGGTCTTGAAAGAGCTCTTTGCTTTTACCCATCATGAGATGTTTCTAGTGTGGCACCTTAGACACCTTTTTATAGGCCATCAGTTGAGAATGAACCATCTGATGTTAGTTTGCACTAACAAGGGGCAGAATTGCTTTCTAATTACTGATATATTTCAGCTGGTGTACTGGCATTCCATGCTTTTTTGCACCCCCCTTTCTTCATGTGTTTAATACTTTTTTCCCCTGTGTCATTCAGTTTTATTACAAATAACTTTAATTTCTGAACTTATTTGTTTTGGTTTCTTTGTATATGTGGATTGCATGGGTTATGTCATGTCAATAGCACCTTTAGAAATATATTTACCTAGAAAAATGGTGACGTGTTCAATACTTATTTTACCCGCTGTCTGCCTGTACCACATATGGGCTGGCAGTTTCATACTGACAGAATCAATGAACTACCACAGCGGCATGGTAATTCATTAAGATCTACAAACTGAGAGCCACAAAAGCTTTCAGTAGTTGCAGTTCATTCACAGAACTCTGTGATTGAATGATACAGCTGTGTGAGCGGAGCTCGACATGGTCACGCTTTTTTCAAAAAGTGATAGCTTGTACGGGGAACTTCTCCCCATACTGAGCTGCTGCAGGAGTGGGTACATGTTCCCAAATCTGAACTTATCCTTGACGTTTCCTTGAAGTCAGGGCTCAGAATGTACTTTTTGAAAATTTGCACAGAGGGTTCAGCCTGGAGACTGCCGTGAGAGAGATGCACATTGGGGTGGCTTGGCTGGAAAAAAAAAATCAGAAAAGGCTTCTATTTATTAAGAAAAGTGAAATTCTGCTTGAAAAGGTGAATTTGGCCTTTAAGTCATGGTGGAGCCATGTTATGAGTAGATATTGCATGCTGAATGTGCCCAGCTTAGTTGTACATGTTTTTTGGAAGGTGCTTACTTACTGCTGAAATCTATCTCTTGCTTGTATATAGGGCTAGATTTTGAGTCATTCCCTTTCTTCCCAGCACCTCATTAAAGTGGTTGTCAAGTCATGACAACCACTTTAATCTACAGGTAAGCCTACAATAAGGCTTACCTGTAGGTCCAGGAAATATCTCCTAAACCTGTATGGTTTAGGAGATATCCCCTGTATCTGCATGTGCCGACGTCATCGGCACATGCGCACTGAGGAATCGGCACCCGGGGTAGCCCAGGGTGCCGTTTCTTCTGTATTTGTGGCGTAAATTACGGCTCCCGTGCGCATGCGCGGGAGTGACGTCAGCGCGGCTCCGCCAATCACAGTGCTGGAGCCCGCGATGTGATTGGACGGAACCGCAGACCCGGAAGACTGACGTCGTCGGCTACAGCGGTGTGTCGAAACAGCTTCTTTCTGAGTTAAGTGTTTCATAATGAGCTGGGATGCGCTGCATACTTGCTCATTATGCTTTTGCAGGTTTTTTTTTTTTTTTTTTTTTTTTTTTTTTTTTTTTTTTTT
>BLSH010238979.1:454044-464900 GCA_018402905.1 Glandirana rugosa
AAAAGTCGTCTGCTAAGACGTAGACTATTTTCACCAGAATCGCCGCCTAAGCGGCGCTCAAGTGAAAATAGTCGCCGCCCTCTCCACGGGGGGGACCAGTAGAGGCGGCGAATGGCCTGGGCGGCTGTCGCCGCCTCTACTAAGCTATGCAGAGGGGGTCACAGACACTCGGCTCACTCGCCGACCTCGACGAGTGAGCCGAGGTATTGTGACGCCCCGTCTTTACTGCAGTCTTCAGTACAGGCGGGTTACCAGAATTGGTGAAGGAATGTCCTGTGAATGTGGGGGCAGTGATTATATACCACCAAAAGAAAGCTCTATTTGTGAGAAAAAAATGATAAAAATTTTGTTTGGGTACAGTGTAGCATGACTGAGTAATTGTCATTTAAATTGTGAGAGCGCTGAAAGCTGAAAATTGGTCTGGTAAGGAAGGGGGTGTAAGTGTCCTGTAAGGAAGTGGTTAAGACCATTGGGCGGACATGACTTCTGACGTCATTTCTGCCCCGCAGTGTTATGGAGCCGAGTGAGCAGCTCCAGCCGCTCACTCGGCTCACAGACACTGGGGGAGACGTATCGAATCATCTCCGCCGCTGTCGGCGGGTCCGGTAAGCGGCGGAGATGACCAGGGGGGGCACCTCTCCCGCCGCTGATAAAAGTGAACTCGCGGCGAATCCGCCGCTAAGACCACTTTTATCAGATGCAGAATCGTCTGCTGAAAAAAAACGGTATCTGAATGGTGCCTGCAGCTGCAGGCACCATTCAGATATCACCATTCAAACCCAAGGACGTCATATGACGTCCGGCGGTATGGAAGTGGTTAAAGTGGTTCTAAAGCCTAATAATTTTTTTGCCTTAATGCATTCCTTGCATTAAGGTATAAAATATTTAGGCATCGTTTTGGCCCTCGCACCCCCCTTTTTACTTACCTGAACCCTCATTTGGTCAAGCACTGTGCATGTCTACAGCTCTTCTCCCCCTCAATTCTCACTGGCTCTGCTAGGGCACCAGGAGCCATTGGCTCAGAGTCCTGCCAATCGCAGACAGTGATAAGGGAATGAGGGGCGGGGCTGAGTAACCTTTCTGTGCCAATGGATGCAGCAGCGAGACTCGAGAGCAAGCACACACACGTGAGGAAGCACTGGACAGAGAGGAGGGGCCAGGAGTGGCGGTGGGTGAGAAGAAGAGGTTCAAGGCCGCTTTGTGCAATTCAATTGCACAGAGCAGGTAAACATAGAGTTGTTTGGTATTTTAAAAATCCTTCTAATAACTTTAAGAATGTCAGGGCTGGGCTAAGCTCTCCCTTCTCAGAGCAAGCTGCTCAGCTGAGGGTTAATTGCCAGTCTCAGCTTCCACTCTGTCTTACCTGGTGACCATATCCTGCCTCGTTAAGCTAGCTCTGCTGTTATATAAACTGCCTGGATCAGATCCCAGATACCTTCGCCTTGGTCAACATCTCTGGAGAAATCTCTGCTGTGTGTTCCTGTGTAAGACTTTGTCTGTTTGAAGTTCCCTTCTGGTTCCTGGATTCAAGACCCTGCTCGCCTGACTCTCCTCCTGGCTCCTGACCCTGCATTCCGTTTGTGTGACCTTGCTGATCTCTTGACTCCTGTTCCACTGGCTTGCTCTGACTATTAGCTCTGATTACCGAACCCTGGCTATGTTTTAACCACGTTTACTCTGTTTTTTAACATTTTACCTTTTTATTAAAAAGTGTGATTTTACTGCACTTCTGTCTTTGTCTGATTTTTGGTTCCTGACAAAGATCTCATGTTAAAGGGCTTTGTTTTATTGCTTTTGGAGTGCTTGTCCAATGCAGGTCATCCAATTTATTTTAATTTAGCAACACATGTCAGTTTAGATTCAGCTTTTGACCTGCTTTGCATTGCGCTGCATTTCTTTGGCTGCAGGAGGATCAAATGATGAATAACTAAACACAAGAATAAAAAAGTAATATATTACAGCCTACAGTCCTTATATGTAATGGCTGCATTAGGCTTCTATTTATTTTTCAAGCTAAAAACATTTTCAACAAATGCAGAAAATACCTGTTGATCTTACTAGAAATGTAGTGTTCGCGTCACTTCCTGTGAGCTGTGTGCAGCACCCTCCTAGGTAGGTGCTAGAAGAGAGCATAGTTTTTGGTCTTCCTTCTTACCAGGAAGATGGTCAGGTAAAACCTGAGTGCTCTCTGCCTACCAGGGAGCAGGATCTATAGGTTAGGTCTGCTCATTGTGCTCAGGTGCAACTCAGCTTGTCTGACTGTCCCACACTGGTCCAATAGGGAGGCATATTGGACAGTGGAAAGGGACCTGGCAAGCGAGGGCACAGGCATCGTTACAGTCCTGGCTATTGGCAGAAGAAAAGTGCTGAATTGCATGCTGGGATGCTGTATAAATGCCAATGGCACATGTGCTCAGGGTTAGTTGAGTTGGAGACCAGGGTCCAGGAGGGAGGGAGCGGTTGCCCCTCTTCCGTGAAGTCAGAGAGGAGCTGACTGGAAGGGAGACACCAGGAAGGATCTGATTCTGCCTACAGTGAGTACAGATCTGTGTCTCTGGGCCTGTCCTGTGAGCGCCACCCCTTCAAATAGAAGAGTCAGTGGACGGGTGTCAGTAAAGGGGATGCTAGAGAGTATCCTGAAGATAAAATAGTTTCATAAAGTCTGCTGCTAGAGAGAGCAAGAAGACTTGATTCCTCCATACATGGGGTAGTATGGTTAAAGCAGTGTGTCTGCTTCCACAAATCTTCTGGTGAAGTCAAGTGAGGGTTGTCCTTATCCATTGTGAATAGTTCAAGTTGGAGTATTCCACTAATCCCTTCTCCCATCCAAGTTCCAAAATAAATATACAAAACGCAAATACCCTGGACTAGTCAGTGAGTAACGAGCAAGCGGGAGTAAGGGGGATAAGAGAAAACCTCTAGCAACCGGCTGCAGGTAATCAGAGAGAGGCTTAAGAAGTCAACACTCAACAAGCCCTATGGGGACAGTGCTACATACGCCAAAGAATATCTTCCTTCCTAGTTATCTTCTGTAAACTGCCAATTGCCCTACCCCCCGTGTAATGGAGATGAAGAGATACAGATATGTTTGTAGTCCATATCAGGAGAGCAGACTAGGGTGACAACCATGACCCCCTGCATAGATACAGTGGAGGAGTAGCATAACCACCCAGGGACTGGAAGTGTGTTATTTTCCAAATTACTGGCTGAAAATAAAGCTGAAGAAACTTAAAAAAGAAAACCAATACCACCACACCAAAGGCTAGTAAGCTGCAATATATTACATTTTTAGGTTTGGGTTTAGATACATTTTAAAGTGGAAGAAAACCCTAATTATGACTATTCCTAAAAATGTTCCCTCAACCCTCCTCCTACCTATCCAGCCAACCTTATATAAAAAAAAGATCTGTGTACTTACTTATTTTCAATCCGCGCTGGTCTGGTCCAGTGATCCTGCAGCTCTGTGTAAGGGAGCGCTAAATTCTGACGTCACCCATAGGTTCCCATAGCTCAGCTGTTGTTGTCGCTCCCCCCTCTCCCCTGCAGTAGCAGTTCGCTGATGTAGGGGAGCCAGAGCTGTGGGACCATGTAACCAGATGGAAGCGGATTAAAAATAGGCAAGTAGAAATATCTTATTTTTTATACAAGGTAGTTAGGATAGGTAGGAGAGGGGGGTGGCGTTATGTTTAAGAGTATACATAGTTAGGCTTTTTTTCCCACTTTAAGGTGTTTTTGAACTGCAAACAAAGCCAGCAGCCTTTTCTTGTGGAAACTGTTTTTTTTATTTTTTATTTGAACACAGCTACATATATTTAAATTTAAAAATGCAGCATTTGAATGGAATTCCCATCAACATGAACCCTTACAAATGGGAAAATGAAAAATGAAGCAGCTTCTTCCCTCCTTACAGCACCTTAAACTGTCATATCGACAGAAAATAATGTGACATGTTTAAATGTCACTGCATTGACTTGCCTTTGTTCACTAAGGTTTCTTAATCACTATGTCCACAGCAACAGCATTATTCATTTGTTTTATTGTTTTCACTCAACAAACACAATCATAAATGCAGTTGGCAGCCAAGTGTGCATAAACTTTGAATAGCTGAACACCCCTAACAACACACTCAACACTAGAATAACATTGCAATGTATTTGTTTTATATATATTTGTACAGCATATTGTAGAGTTCTTACAAAAATAGGGCATATTATATTTTGTCTCCTGTTACTGGTTGCAAGATGTATTGGATGTTCCTCTGTTGGGTTTGCTATCTTCCCCACTGGGTGGAGGCATGGAGCTACTGTATGTACCAGTAAAACCAGCACATGAAGAATGCACTTTAAAGGCAAACGGATTGTAAATAGCAGAAAAAGGTAAATCGTTAATAGCATGTTTCCTGCCTTTAACATCTTTTCTTAGTGTGTAGTTAATGTAACAATTCAATCATTATATCACTTATCAATAATGTTTTATACTTGATGGCTGAACATTTCTCAGCTTTGTACTATTAAGTGTATCGTATGACTTTTTGATAAGGTGATAATTCTATGGAATTAGTTAAATGAAGTACCTGTAATTAGTTGTTTTAAAATATAATTAATGATTTTCAATACCAAATGAAAGAAACATGTTTAGATTTAATTTAAGAAAATATTTTATAACGGGTGAACAAGCAAAAATACCCAATTAACACATAACATAACTAAAAATGGTCAGAATTCATTGATTTACGCAGGTATATAGGGTACTTGCCTTTCATTTCTAAAATAGTATATGACCAATTTTTGTTAAAGGATTGGTCCACCCAAAAATAATATTTTGGTTTTCTGTTGTCACTGGAGAGTTAAAATGGTTTCCTATATATTGCCAATAGGGAGAGCTTTCTGCATATGTTTCCAGGTCTATAAACGTGTCATAGCCTTTACTAGATCCCTTTTCCTTAGAGGTTTAAAGCCTATGCAGTTAATTTACTAAAGGGAAATACACTGTCCATTTTACAAGGGCAATTTCCTTTAGCTTAGTGAATGTAGTAAAAATTTACTTTGCAAAAAATTTTGTGCAAGGAAAATAAAAAAAAAAGTATATCTGCTTGCACATAATTAGATGATAGAAGCAGGGCTGCAGTTAGAAACCATGGGGCCCCATACAGCTTACCTGACAGGGCCCCCACCTCCGAAAATATCAATTGATATTTTCGCTAAAATGCCATGGCTGCCTTGCTATGCTTCGTAGCCATGGCAGAAACTTTACCCTCATCAATAAATACCCATTCAATTGAATAGTGCTACTCTACTAGGTGCCCCACAACCACGTGCAAAGCATGCAGTTGTGGTGTGCTAATGTGGGGTTAAAACAGGCAGTGTAAACCATTTGAACAAGTCCTTTAACTTTATTAATTTAGCTTTTAGAATTTTATAATTTGTTATATTTTTATAGAATTTTTTTTTACATTTTTTAACTGCCCTGTTGGGGTGGGGGCGCTTTGGTGAAATATCAAGGGTCTAAACAGACAACACTAAACTTTTGGATTCCCAATCACTTTCTGTCTCAAGAACAATGTTTTTACAGAACAAATAGGATGTATCTGCCCATCAGGGAAACAGACAGCAATAGAAACAATGCAGAAGGTAACCCTTCAATACTCCGTTCCATAAAGGCCTGGTGAATATACATGTACAGGTGTATAAATATGCATATACTTCTTTGCCTTCTTCTGGTGCTAGTGTTACAATTTACGTGTATGCATTCATATATACTTGCATATACACACGTATGCACATGAATTAGTGCACTCAATTGAAAAATGTTCTTTTTTTTTTTTTTTAATGGCTCTGAACGCATCACTGCATTATGGATCTTTACACAGCTGTGTGCATTGTCCTATAGACAACAATGTACCTATGTAGCATATCCCAGTATTATAGGGCTGCCAAAGAAGTTAGGCTGGGTTCACACCACCGAACTGCATGCGGATTTCCCTGCAGGCAATTCACATAGCAGGAGATTGTGACCGGTTCTCTATGGAGCCAGTTCATACATCTCTGCTGTGGCTCCGGTACTAATTCGCACAGGGGCCCTGTACGTCTTTTGGTCCATTTGAGGTCTGAATTCAGTCGAAAATTCATGCTAAAAGTGGACCTGAAATGGTGAATGGAGACGCATAGGACTCTTGCTGTGAGCCGCATACAGTAATAGTGTGAACCCAGCCTTTAAGAGCATAAAACCCCTTTTATACTATTACAATAAGAATACCCAAATGGGCTTGTTTGACCTTTCAAGGTGCTTAAATTTATATAAGACTCCAGAAAATAAAATATTACCCCATTTATCTATACTTTTTAAATATGCACAATTCAGTAGTCATTCTATCAAAACATTATATAGTAAAGTTATACAACAAATACTCCTCATCCTTAGGAAGACTACCCCCTAAATAGGTAGCCCCTTCACAGCAGTCTCCTTTCTAAATGTGTTTTACATATCAGGCCTCATACACACGGACGTTTTTTGACGCCGGCGTTTTCTGGCGTTTTTTGCAGCTCTCCATGTTAGTCAATGGCCCCATAAAAACGTCGGCGTTTCTGAGCTGTAGGTGGCGTCGGCGTTAGTGAGCAGAAAGTAGAACCCATGGCCATCGCGTTCTGAGGCTGTAACATTTTGACGTTTTTTGACGCCGACGCCACAATATGCCAAGAAACGCCAACATATGCCACCATATGCCACCTATTATTATACCGGCGTTTTCCGGCGTTTTTTGACGCCGACGTTTTTAGGTTGAAAAATAGCAGAGGGATGATTTTGTTTTAAAAAACGCCTATTGACGCCGACGCTCACTAACGCCGAAAAACGTCAATACATAACGCCGAAAAACGTCGCCTTTTTTTCCTTGACGTCGGGCCCGACGTTTTGTTTATTTTTTTATATACGCCCGTGTGTATGAGGCCTTAATCTTCATCAGGAGAGCAAGGAGAGGAAAATTATGAGTATGTTGGTTGTTTCTTCAAAATAATTAACTGCATAGAGGACTCAGGAGGTGCCTTCCATTGCCTATATATTCACACATACAGTAGGAAAGGGAAAATGCACCTGTGTTCGGATCTGGAAAAAAATGCTACATGGCTTCAAATGTGGTCTCTTTTACACCTGTGTGCAAGAATTCTTTATATCCTTGTTTATTATTACATATCATTAATATTATGGAGAATATAACAGGGGACGAGAAAACAGCTGAACTCCAAGGTCCATGGAAACAGAACCAGGAACACTGGTTATCGAGTATCCCCAAATGAATTACCTTTTTCGAGGGGAAGAATTATAATTTTACAATGCAGCAGCGTAAGACATATGTTTAATAATGTTATAGTAACCCCATTTTCAGAGCTCCCAACTATATGTTGCCTTTTGCTTTACCATTTTAAATTTAAAGGAGGCCAATACTGAAATACAGAGGCTATGGTTGCTGACCTCTTTCTGAAAACTCTACCTGCCCTGCAGCCATGCTGATGCTACTCCATTCACTACTTTCTAAGTCAATGATCTGGGGCAAGCATGCAGATCAAGGATGTCAGAGTCAAGTCAGAACTCCTGCATTCTGGGTCTGTGTCTCAGAAATTACTAAAACTGCAGATTTCAGCTAGATAGCCAGGCAGTTGCACCATTCTGCCCATTTCCTGTGAATCCAGTCTTTTGCTAACACTTCTCCTAATGTGCATTACGCCCAGTACCCCAGGTCTGAGCAGTCCTCTTTCATCATTACATGAGCACCGCCCAGTCCAAAAAAATGCCTGCTGCCACCAAAAATGAAGAATGAATGTCTGTGATGTCACCAGACCAGCTAGGAGACTACAGGCTAAAGGTATGTACAGGCAGTCCCCGGGTTACAAACAAGATTGGGACTGTAGGTTTGTTCTTAAGTTGAATTTGTTTGTAAGTCGGAACAGGGACATTTTTTAAGTGTATCTTCAGCCAAAAAAACTATTTTTAAGCTTTTTGGATAGTACAGGGAAGGGGTAACACTCCTGTAATGTTTGTTTTGCTGTCTATGTTTCTGTTCAGAAGATTTCACCTCACTTCCTGTCCCAATGATAATTGGATTTTGAAAATTTTTGGTTGTTGTGAAAACAAACCTTGGTGATAAAGCTTCAATGGGGGCACATTTTTCCCATGATAACTCTTACAGGAGTGAATTTCCCTTCCTACGGGTAGATTTCCTCTAACTTCCTGTTGTCTCCCTCCATTTGTAAGTAGGGGTCGTTCGTAAGTCGGATGTTTGTAACTAGGGGACCGCCTGTATAGGGTTTAACAGAACACAACACTGAAAACAATCCATACGCTGCTCTTTTATATAATTAATTACATTATTCATAATATAACAATAAATTGTCAATTACTGTGTTAAACTACACATTGGTAAATATATTTTAAAATATCTCTTTAAATTGATTTTAGAGTTACCTTATTAAATCCTGTACTGACAACCATAAAGCAATGTCCACACAAACGAGGATAAATGGGTTTACAGCTTGGATGAACGTGCGTTTATTGGAAGTTAATGGCCGTGTCAATAATGTCCTACGTGACTTGTTCCAAGGCACAAGCATGAAACTCCTTCTTGAAAGTAAGTTTTCCATTAATTAAACAGACGCTAACAAATGTTTGTCTTCTTTTTACAAGACTGGTAGTACAGGTAAACTTTTTTATCACCTTACGTCATGTTGGTCTCATAACTGTTTTTTGGCAAAGGGCTGCTTGCCCACATAACCATGCTCCACTCTGTCTGCCCTAGAGTAACATTTTTCTGTATCCTTTCTTCTTTTTCAATGTATGGTCCCTTTATTATTGCTAAAACCTACTTTTCTCATTTTTTAAAATGTTTTTATTGTAATGTACCCCTGCATTCTGTGTTCGGACTGATTTTCGCTTTGAAATATTTTAAAATACCTTTTTTCTCTTAGTGAAAATGATGCTTCCTGCTCTCGCCCTCTAGTTCTTTATATTAGCAGAGCTGAATAACAGCCTAATGCCTCGTACACATGATCCGATTTTTGGACGACCGTTCGTCCATTTTTTGTTGGATGCTAGTCTCGTGTCGAAAGTGAAGAGGTTACCAACCATAAAAAAATTCTCGTATGACCGAATTCAACTTCAGAAGTGACGTAATGTGTTAAACTGTTTTGTATGTATTCTTTCATATCTGAGCATGCGTAGTCTTGCTCTTACGATTTTTTTTGGAAGAAAACCATACTAATTATACGAAAATCGGTCTTGTGGTCATGTCCGACAAAAATGTTATAGTCTGCACATCCAGCTTTTGTATTCTGAAAAATCAGAATCGGCTGTCGAAAGAACCATACTAACGACCCGAAAATCAGCAGATCGTTCACCGCACGAAAATTACAGCAAAAATTCTGCATCATGTGTACGGGGCTATACTCCTTAGTGTTCTTACACAGACTTGTGTTGCAGAGAAGGAGAGGGGACTTTTCTGAACAGGTGTGTCTGAATTATTATGAGCAATTCGGTCTTTTCCTGTGCTTATCAGATGGTCCAGTCTTATTTAGACACCCTGCAAATTGCTGTAACAGGAAAGTAGAGGTAAAACTAAAAATAGAGGTAATAAATATCTGCCTACATATATATATATATATATATATATATATACACAGTATACAGTATCTCACAAAAGTGAGAACACCCCTCACATTTTTGTAAATATTTTATTATATCTTTTCTTGTGACAACACTGAAGAAATGACACTTTGCTACAATGTAAAGTAGTGAGTGTACAGCTTGTATAACAGTGTAAATTTGCTGTCCCCTCAAAATAACTCAACACAAAAGTAAGTACACCCCTAAGTGAAAATGTCCAAATTGGCCCAGAGTGTAAATATTTTGTGTGGCCACTATTATTTTCCAGCACTGCCTTAACCCTCTTGGGCATGGAGTTCACCAGAGCTTCACAGGTTGCCACTGGAGTCCTCTTCCACTCCTCCATGACGACATCATGGAGCTGAGGGAAGTTAGAGACCTTGAACTCCTTCACCTTCAATTTGAGGATGCCCTACAGATGCTGAATAAGGTTTAGGTTTGGAGACATGCTTGGCCAGTCCATCGCCTTTACCTTCAGCTTCTTTAGCAAGGCAGTGGTCGTCTTGGAGGTGTGTTTGGGGTTGTTATGTTTGAATACTGCCCTGAGGCCCAGTCTCCAAAGGGAGGGGATCATGCTTTGCTTCAGTATGTCACAGTACATGTTGGCATTCATGGTTCCCTCAATGAACTGTAGCTCCCCAGTGCCGGCAACACTCGTGCAGTCCCAGACCATGACACTCCCACCACCATGTTTGACTGTAGCCAAGACACACTTGTCTTTGTCCTCCTCACCTGGTTGCTGCCACACACGCTTGACACCATCTGAACCAAATACGTTTATCTTGGTCTCATCAGACTACAGGACATGGTTCCAGTAATCCATGTCCTTAGTCTGCTTGTCTTCAGCAAACTGTTTGCAGGTTTTCTTGTGCATCAAAATATATTCACAATGGGCACTGAAAACACTTTTTTAAATCAAGTGAATAATTAATATGCATGCATGCTAAAAGCCTAGTTGAAGTCACAGAAATACTATATACATAAACAGTATCTCACAAATTGAGTACACCCCTCACATTTTTGCAAATATTTTATTATATCTTTTCATGTGACAACACTGAAGAAATGACACTTTGTTACAATGTAAAGCAGTGAATGTACAGCTGGTATGGTAAATAAATCAGCACACAGCCATTAATGTCTAAACTGCTGGCAACAAAATAAATACAATCCAAAGTGAAAATGTCGGGGGGGGGGGGGGGGGG
>BLSH010238979.1:464910-482452 GCA_018402905.1 Glandirana rugosa
GGGGGCGTGGCGACCAGCGGAGAAGATGGCCGCATGAGCTAAGAGCTCCACTGAGCCACCCGGGATAGAGGGCAACGGTCAGCACCTCAGTAGCAGCACAAGCACCTACAAGCCCCAAACAAGTCGCGGACAGCACCGGGAATGACCCGCAAGTAAAAGGAGAGTGCCCATGTGAAGAAGCTCGCCAGCTTCTTCCACCCCGGTGCCGGAAGGCCTATGCAGCATGGCGGGGTCCGCGGACCCAGCAGACACGTGGAGTCGGAGACCGCGCGCAGCACTGCAAAGGCCCTCATCCAGGAGAGAGGAGAGCGGGGAACCCGGACAGCGGGAATTCATCAGGGTCCTCATCACCCTCCACGCAGAGCCCAGCAAAGTCTAAGCCGCGGAGAGACTTTCCAGAAGTGGAAAATGACATGGAGGTAGGCCGCACATCCCCCACCACTAGTGGCAAACAACAGGCAGCTCCAGACCCCATAGATGCATTTCCTACCATAGGACAGCCAATCTCAGACATAACACTGAAAGGAATGCTGATTTCACTGAGAACATCCCTGCAGACTGATATCAAAGAGTGCATGCAGCAGTTCCAGTATGAGCTTCAGGACCTGGGAGACAGAGTAGCACACACTGAAACCTCCATTGAAAAGATCACCACCTCATTTAAGTCTATGGTAGATGCGCACAGCAACCATGCAGAAGAAATTGAGTGGATAAAAGCCAAGATCTCGGATTTAGAGGACAGGGCTAGAAGGAACAACCTCAAAATACGAGGTATCCCAGAAAATATACCCCAGGAACAACTACAGAGATATGTGACTGAGCTGTTTGCAAAAGTGGTACCATCACTCTCTGTGAATGAGCTGCTAATAAACAGAATCCACAGGCTGCCTAAACCGTCCTTTTTAGCCTCAGAGGTACCCAGGGATGTAATCCTCAGAATGCACTACTACAAATCAAAGGAACTGATTACATTAGCATTCAGGAAAGCTACAGATCTACCAGGGGAGTATGCAGGTGTTAGGAAAAGAACAAATTCTGGCTAAAATCTGCCATTTCCGCGGTGGTGCGCACATTTGCGCGCGTGTGCGCGCTCCCGTGCGCGTTCGCGCGCTCCCGTGCGCGCCCGCGTGCGCGCGCGCTCCCGTGCGCGCGCACGCGCCGGAAAACGGCGCCAAATGGGCCTATTTAAACCTGGAGACTTCCTGGACCAAGTGCTGCTCGCTCTACAGCGTTCCCGACCTGTACGCCTCAGCTCCGGATACCTGTTCCCGTGTTTGTCCTGCCTCCTGTTGACCCGGCTTGTCCTGACCTGCTGTCCGCTACCTGCACCGACCCCGGCTACCCACGACCATCCGATTGTCTGCTCCTTTGTACCTCTGCTGCCCGCCCGTTAACGAACCTTGCTTGGACTCTGACTACCCGTTTGCCTGATCCTCTTGTACCTTCCTGCCTGCCTGTTGCCAACCCAGCCTGTACGACCATCCATCTACTTGCACGCCTTCTGGAGCCTCACTACACCATCGGTGACCCTCCAGCCCTCGTGCCATCCCGCACTCTTGGGCCTCTGTCCCCACTACCAGGGGTCCTTGAATCGGGTGCGCAAGAGCGGTTGTTCCCTGCACAAGACAGACTCCACCGTCAGGTACGTGACAGCAGGATTACAAATGCTACCTGACCTGTCCAAATACACGCTGCAGAGGAGAAAAAATTTGGCGACGATCACCAAAGCATTGCGAAACCACAATGTCCCACATCGCTGGAAATATCCAGCTACTCTGTCAGTTACGTATAATGGCACCACGACACTGATCCCAACTATGGAAGAAGGCCTTCGTGCACTGAGGAGATGGGGTATCCTACCCCCTATGGCGCACACCATACAACCACAAACAACCCACCTCACACCACTGGAGGAAGAATGGCAAACTGTGTCACGCAAAAGACCAGCCAAGAACAAGCAGGCAGAAGGAGGCACAGACAACCCAAAACCACATTAACTAACGACACCCTATCCCTGGCCAATGGAGGAGAACACACCCTATGGCCCTCACGAACAACAAGACAGTTAGTTCTGTTACCGGACCCATGCTTTGGTCCTTTTTTTATGTTAACTTTCAGTTCTCTTTTAACAGTTTACAGCCCCTAACCTCTGGAAATGAAACCTCCATACAGAACCTGAATCGGAAACAAACAGATCGCGCATCACTACCCCACAAGGTAACCAATTCTGACTTATAGCAAACACTGACACCAACAAATGACTATTAAATGTATATCAATAAACGCCAATGGGCTAAATCACCCGGCGAAGAGATTTTCTCTCTGGAAAGAAGCCATATCTGCAAACGCTGACATAGTCAGTGTACAGGAAACACACTTTCAAGACCTGAAGCACCACCACAATTGCTCACACAAACTCTATCCTCACACATTCCTGGCAAATGGCCCAAAAAAAAATAAAGGAGTAATGATAGCTCTTAAACACTCTCTCATATTCAAAATGATTGACGTTGTAAGAGATAATCAGGGGAGATACCTCATTTTGATATGTGAAATAAATGACATCCCACTCACTCTGGTTACGGTGTATGCACCGAATACCCACCAATTGAGATTTCTCCACAGATTGATGGCAACGATATCCAAATGGAAAAGAGGACATCTAATGTTATGTGGGGACTTTAACCTAACAACAGACCCAGAGATGGACTCCTCATCGGGTATAAAAGGGAGGAAATCATCTCTGGGACCCCTGTTGCATAAAGAGGGTCTGTATGATGTGTGAAGATGTCACCATGCATTGGAGAAAGATTACTCATTTTATTCATCTAGGCATAGAACCTACTCTCGTATAGATATGTATTTGACAGATTTGTGGCTCCTCCAGAGGTCCTCTTCGTCCAGTGTGGGAACCATTACGTGGTCTGACCATGCGGTGGTACAGCTCACACTGGAGGAACAAGGACCGAAGGAAAGGGCAAATGTATGGAGGTGTAACCTCAAAACCTTACAAGACCCCAAAACTAGTAAGTATGTCTCTCAACATCTCCGCAAATTTTTTCAAACAAACGGCCCATCGGTGACCGACCCATGGTTAATCTGGAACGCTCACAAGGCGTATATGAGGGGTATTTGCATCCAACAAAATTCGAGAGCGAAGAGAGAATATAACAAAAAAGTAGAAGAGACAACGGATGAAATTAGAAGATTAGAATCCCAAAACAAAAAACTTCCCAACTTAAACACGGCAGACAAACTACATAACCTCAGAAACTCCCTTAGAAACCTCCTACTGGAGCAATATGACCACCAACTACGTAAACTTAAACTTACCACCTATTCTCAGGCCAACAAAATGGGAAAATACCTTGCCAATAGAATTAAGATCAAGCAATCCAAGGAAAGGATACAATTCTTAATTCACCCCACAGATGGAGGCAAAATAACCCATCCCCAAAGTGAAAATGTACAAATTGGGCCCAATTAGCCATTTTCCCTCCCCAGTGTCATGTGACTCGTTAGTGTTACAAGGTCTCCGGTGTGAATGGGGTGCAGGTGTGTTAAATTTGGTGTTGTCGCTCTCACTCTCTCATACTGGTCACTGGAAGTTCAACATGGCACCTCATGTCAAAGAACTCTCTGAGGATTTGAAAAAAAGAATTGTTGCTCTACATAAAGATGGCCTAGGCTATAAGAGGATTGCCAAGACCCTGAAACCGAGCTGCAGCACAGGGCCAAGACCATACGTTTAACAGGACAAGTTCCCCTCAGAACAGGCCTCCCGATGGTTGACCAAAGAAGTTGAGTGCACATGCTCAGCATCATATCCAGAGGTTGTCTTTGGGAAATAGACGTAAGAGTGCTGCCAGCATTGCTGCAGACACTATCCATATAGACAGCAGCTCCTCGCTGCTCTGGCCCTCAGACTTGGGTCTCTGGCTTTCACAGAGCACACAAGCACTCTTTGGCTTCTCCCAGTATAAGCCTGCACTCTCTGGCTTCTGCCTTGCAAGCCTGGACTCCTAGTAGGGTGGAACAAAGAACCATGGACAGGTGTCTGCAAATAGCCAAGCACACCTGACCAGTCAGTGTGCTGGTGGACCTAGGACTGGGGATTTCATCCCACCCGGATAGCTATGAAATCCCTTTTTTATCTTTTGATTGCACAGGCACTTTTTTTGATTGTTGGAATTTTAAAATTAAGAAAGTCACTTGCTTTTTGCACATGCTCATTTTTGCAAATATGTGACATTTGGACTGTTTCCCTGAATTGCATATAGCAGATGTACTTGAATGTTATGATTTATTGATTATCTGTACTCATATTCTTAACATTATTTTACACTTTATATAACACTGTATTTGAGCAAGCGCCACATTTATTATATTCAAACAATATTTTCTCTGTGGGGACACTTTTTTAACGTTGGCTGCTACTCATGGAGATTTGTTTAATTTGTGGTTGGTGCATTTGTTTTTCTTTATTCACAGATTTTAACATGTTAATTCTCCTTGGTGCAAGGCATAGCACCAATGAATGTGAGTAAGATTACCTATTTTTTTACTTGAATAAAAGTTTAAAGATTTTTCACTATGGCGACCCATATAACTCCTGCATGAGACATCTGTGAATTTAGTTATATCCCTGTGAAAGGAGTGCTGGATATTCCAAAGTTGTTGTGGAAGGGGGATTTCCAATTGATGATAAACATGGTGGAACATCTAGTACCTTTGTGGATCTCTTGATGATCATAAGCGTTACATGACTTACCTGTAGTGAGTGGTCATGTGGAGTCGGTGAGTTTTCTAGCATGACAGTGGTAGATCACTGGAACACTTTGGTGAAGAATTTTGCACAACTTGAAGATTTATTTGCACAGCACATTTGCACTTTATGGTGTTTATTATCCACTAATAAGAGACTATTACAATGCATGGCCACTTTATAGAGGATTGATTTTTTTATGAAAAGCCATTATATTTAATGGTCACTTTATAGAGTATTAGCTACATAGGTACTTGGATTTTTATAAACACAATATAACTTTTGTGTTAGTAGTGTTTTAAGGGTAGAGAGCAGGTCAGTGCTGTACAGTCTGGAGTGTTGTTATACATATGCTATACCTTGCTGCCATTGCTGCTGTCTCCCAGGTCCCATGCTTGAGCGTCCTCCTGTGTGCACTATGCAGTAGGGCAGCCCCTGGGCACTTGACTCAGAAGACAGCAACAATGGCAGAAAAATGTGGCATATGTATTCTTACATTGCTCCAAGCTGGAAGAATGAATCTATGCAAGAATATCCATACCTGTAATTCAGCTTTAAGGACTTAGAAAATAAATTCCTTATCTCCTGATAATATGTAGCAATGACTAAACAGCTCAGGAGAAACAATCTGCCAGTAAACAATATAATGTGAAATTCAGATTTTGTTTATTAAATGATAATGAAATACATGTCATCTGACACTCACGCTCTACACCATATCTTTTGGTATCTTCCGGGGATCTAGGCAGGCATGTTTGTAGAGCAACAAACCAGCATTTTATACCAAGGATTAATATTCGATGAGTTATTCTGCAGGTTATCAGCACCTGCTGCTTCCCAAATATTTCATAGTCACAAATTTACTGTGCTACAAATGATGAGGGTAAAACATAAATCTGACATTGAAGCAGCTTTGCTCATTGTGATTTGTTTTTTAAGTAGGCAGGTTAACTACTTATTGTACTGATTGTCAATTCTCTCTCTAATACCTTGAGTGAGCCCATTCAGCTGGTACTCATAGCAAGAGTATCCTAGAAGGATGTTCCATGTCTGATATGCAGGAGTTCCTTTTTGCATAGAATTGTCTTGGTAAATTTTTAATGAGATATTTCACCTAGTCTTTCCTCAACCTTTCCAATTGCTCAGCTTGGGATTGGCATGCAGAATGTGAGAACACATGTGCTTAGCCAATTTGTACACATTGTGGAGGTTCACTCAAGTGTAGCACCTTTTGAATAACCATCAGTCCAACCAGTGCAGTCTGTTTCAGGGCTTTTTGCCCACTTTTATTCAAAAGTAAATTTCAAAAACAGAAAAAAGGTTATCCTCGGAAGGGTTTTCAGTATCACAGTGACAAATATAAATTTTCTAGCCTCCTGGCTATCTGGACTGTGGATTCCCTACGCCTGTCTTCGCACAGACCCACTACGCTATCTCATTCAGCATTGTGACAAATAAACTGCACAACTTTGGCTGCACAGGTACCTGCCTATTGACACATTGGGGTTGATTTACTAAAGGCAAATAGACTGTGCACTTTTCAAGTACAGTGGCACCAGAGCTTAGTAAATGAAGGGAAGCTCTGTTGACTTCCACTATCCAATCATATACAAGCAAAAATTCATTTTTTTAAAAAAAATTCTTGCATGTGATTGGGTATTCTTTGCAAATGTAAGCTTCATCTCATTTACTAAGCTCTGGAGCAACGGCACTTGCAAAGTGCACAGTCTATTTGCATTTAATAAATCAACTTCATTGTCTCCTAATACCTCTCTCAGGCAACAGCCTGGTCAGATTGGCTCTCCTTGAGGCCAGAAAACACTCTTCAAGTGTCTCTTCATACACACTGTTTGTACAGCAGCTTGTCCCCAGGAAAAGAACCCTGAGCCATAGACAGCCCCTTAACTGAAAAGGTTGTGCACACCTACATAATCAGGATGCTGTTTTCCAGTAAAATGTGGACCCAATCTAGAAGTTACCAATCCAGGGGAACACTGCAGGACCCAGATCACCTCATCATGAATAAGTGAGTACCCTGGATGACCTCTAACCCTTCTGACACCGTGACAAGGCGCAACAATGTCACAACACATACTAGGACCAATTTAGACAGGAGCCAACGAACCTACCACCATGTCATTGGAGTTTGGGAGAAAGCTGGAGTACTTATGCAAACACAGGAAAAATATGCAAACTCCATGCACCACGGTTCTGCAAGGCATAAGTGCTAGCTACTAAGCCTCTGTACCACCCATCTTGTCACTGGTATCCTAGGTAAAATAACTGCAATCTGCTCTTTGAGGATTTGTGTTAATCAAAATTTGGATTTTGATTAACACAAAATCCAAATTCTACAACATATAAACATTTTAACATAGTGTGGACTGGACCAGAATGTGTTTGGTAGGAAACTCAGAATTGTAATTTAAAGTAAGGACATATTTATTTGCTGTGGGGCAGCTCAGTGGCTAAGGGGTTAGCAACTAAATACATTTTCTGCAATGAGTTTAGATGTTGGTCCATGGCTGCATTTTCATATCACTGTAGCAGGCGTATCTACTTTGACCTAAAACTTGCCCCATGTGTATGATTGTAATAGGGGCGTTGGACTGTGACCTAACTTCTCAGATGGGCACTCATGCGACTAGTTCATTGTTATCTATAAAGTGATATGGGAAAAATGTCAAACAAGTTACATAAGTGGGTAAAATAAGTACACAGCTAATTTCATTCTTATTTTATATTTTAACTTCTACTTGTTAGAACCCAGTGACTATGGTAACAAACACAGCAGGTGAATCTAAAATAGCAACAGTAATTATTTGCAATACTTTGTTTCATAAAGTTTGCTTTAACATACAATTAAGCAAATGTACTGTTGTTATTAAATGATGTCTACTTCAAGTGCTTTAGTGTATTGGATATTGAAATGCGGTTCCCCAAGGAGCTTTTATGGGGGTCAGATCATTGGAGTCTGCATTATGTTTATCAATTGGAGCAGATCTGAAGCATTTGTTAACACCAATCTTTTCATAGACTGACAGCCGAGGAAAATTATTTCTAGGTAACTAGGTAAGTTATAACAGATCTACTATTTTATAAATAAGCTATGAGCTTTTTTAACCTGTTATTTAGAAGCCTCACACCTATCATAAAGCATCCATATGCCATTAAATTTGTACATACAACTACTTAGAGCAGTCTTTCTCCACCAGGGTTCCCTGGAATCCCATGGTTCCTCCAGTGGTGGCCAAGAGTCCCTTGAGCAATGGGAAATTGCTGCCTCTCAGATAGATAATGACTAGATAATAGATAGATAATTCTTCCCACTGACTACCACACTATTGTACTGTGAGCTGTAGATATAGTAATTATTAGTAGGTGTTGCCTGAGCTTGGAAAGTTATTTCAAGTTAAAAAGTTTGAGAAAGGTTGAGCTAAAAAGATTACAAGGAACAGTTCTATCACAGTGACACACATTTAATTTAAATGTACCCAGAACTGTAGACAAAAATAACAAAATAAAAATCCAGCTTTTTGTTGCAATATTTACCTTTAAAGCAGAGATTTCCCCTGCAGTACTATTTTCTGCCACTAGATGTACTCACTCCAATGGCCAGCAACATTCAAAACCCTTCCTCTGAGTCCAGTCATCCTGAACCCTCCTCAGCCTGTAACTGGACAGTGAAGGCAAAAGCAGCACAGTGATGGAGCTGGTACTTCACAGTCAGAAGTGGAGCTATCAGCAATTTTATCTTCTTGGACCCAAACACACTCACTTACATATAGTGGCACCATAAATTGATAACATCAAGTTTAGACGGTATCAGAGCAGCCAAAAATTCTGAATTATTATTGATCAATTGCTAGATAGTGGTCCAGCCCCAGTTATGATCAGGGGCATCCCTGTCGCTGAAATAAAATTACAACACAATTGATGACACGTTACCTAGTGGGGAAGCATCATGACTGTCTTAAGAAATCATGAGGTTCCTTTCAGCTCATCTGACAAGTCCCCCCCCCCCCCATACCCATATCTACCTTGATCATGAGGATCAGCGGAGACTGTAAGTGTCAAACTAGTGACTGAACTCACCTTTCTGCATCGAATACAGCAGGAAGAGACTTTCCAGTGACATTCTATATACTTGGGGTGTGAATCCCTCAACAGATCTCTAGCTGTCCCTCCTCATTTAGCTCTTAGTTGCCCTCTGTGACCCTGATCCAGCTCTTCCTTGCCTGTCATTGGTAGGGTGGGAACAGGATTGCCACTCCTAAACCTCATGTACATGGATACCCATTCTGCTTCCAAGCCAAACCCTGGCCCCCTTGCCAAATGGGGCCCAAGCCCAGAAAAGAATTATGACCTGTACCTCTCAATTGGCAGCCCTTAGAAGCCTATGTTAGTTCATTAGCTGAATTTAGAGTGTCTTATGGTCTTTGCCATGAATTTCTAAGGTGCCTTTTCAAGAAGATTCCATCTTCAAGTTTTTTGATCAGAAAAAAAGAAGAGCAGCATTTAGACTATTATGTAAAGTATTTACTATATGAAACTGCATAGGAACACTACAAAGACAGAATGGAGGAGGAAAGTAGGAAGAATATGGCCATGCACACAACGCCAACACAGACATACAGTACCTAAAGAAAAGTTTAAATCAAGCTCAGAATTGGATTTCACAAATGTTTGAAATGATCACATTTGATTCCAAGCGTCTTGGAAATATCAATGTTTTGCCTGAATATGTTAGTTTTTTTATTCCATGCCTATACCTTAAATAAACAAGACTTATTTTTCTTTTGATCAACATCTGATACCTACTTTTCAAAGCTAGTGTGACCTGCAGCCTGAGTTCAGATAAAGTCCATATATATATTTTTACTAATAATTTTTCTAACGCTATTGACAGAATTCGTTTTTTGCCTTTGGATGAAGTGATTTAAAAATAAATTGTGCATTGCAGACAAAAATGAACAAGACATATTGCTGACATGTGATGAAAATATTGTCTTCAATATGCTTGACATGACATGACAACTGACTTTCATTATGCCAATATATTTTCACTATCACACAGTTACAATTAAATTTAAAGTATTACTCTATACTCGGGATAGTTCTATAAGAATGGGCTCTAGAATCAGCAAGGCTGGAAAAGCACAGTTACTGGCAGCAAACATTTTTAATAACACAGAGGCAGAAACTAATTTATTTGTGTTTTTTTTCAATAAATCATGGTAGCTGAATGTTTCACTTAAGTGAGTTTTAGACTGCTGAGTATAATCAAGAGATCACACATTGATTTCCCACTGCTCTGCTATGCAGGTGAACAAATACCTCCAAGCACAGTCTTTTATCTGTTCTGAAATTATGCCATTTGAGAAGAAATTATTTCAAGAGATGTGGAACGTTTTTGCTGTAATTGCTTCATCTTCATAGAGAATTTTCGTGCTGTAGGTGATAAATGATTTTTATACAGATTTCATGCATATTATGACCGCTCAGTTGAATATCATCTCTATTTAAAGCATAGCTTCAACTTTTCATCAGATGTGACACTAAAAAACAATGCAAAAAAGTATTTGGAAATAATATTTATTAAAGCTAAAATTTAGGTATGATAATTTTTACATATTAACATTGGTCCAGCTTGGACCAGTTATGACACATACATACTTACATTGGCCCAGCTTGGATCAGGTATGGCACATACATACTTTACATTGGCCCAGCTTAGACCAGGTATGGCACATACATACTTACATTGGTCCAGCTTGGACCAGGTATGGCACATACATACTTACATTGGTCCAGCTTGGACCAGACATGGCACATACATACTTACATTGGCCCAGCTTAGACCAGGTATGGCACATACATACTTACATTGGTCCAGCTTGGACCAGGTATGGCACATACATACTTACATTGGCCCAGCTTGGACCAGACATGGCACATACATACTTACATTGGTCCAGCTTGGAACAGGTATGGCACATACGTAGTTACATTGGCTCAGCTTAGACCAGGTATGGCACATACATACTTACATTGGTCCAGCTTGGACCAGGTATGGCACATACATACTTACATTGGCCCAGCTTGGATCAGGTATGGCACATACATACTTACATTGGCCCAGCTTGGACCAGGTATGGCACATACATACTTATAGTGGGTACGGAAAGTATTCAGACCCCCTTAAATTTTTCACTCTTTGTTATATTGCAGCCATTTGCTAAAATAATTTAAGTTCATTTATTTTCCTCATTAATGTACACACAGCACCCCATATTGACAGAAAAGTACACAATTGTTGACATTTTTGCAGATTTATTAAAAAAGAAAAACTGAAATATCACATGGTCCTAAGTATTGAGACCCTTTGCTGTGACACTCCTATATTTAACTCAGGTGCTGTCCATTTCTTCTGATCATCCTTGAGATGGTTCTACACCTTCATTTGAGTCCAGCTATGTTTGATTATACTGATTGGACTTGATTAGGAAAGCCACACACCTATCTATATAAGACCTTACAACTCACAGTGCATGTCAGAGCAATTGAGAATCATGAGGTCAAAAGAACTGGCTGAAGAGCTCAGAGACAGAATTGTGGCAAGCCACAGATCTGGCCAAGGTTACAAAAAATTTCTGCTGCACTTAAGGTTCCTAAGAGCACAATGGCCTCCATAATCCTTAAATGGAAGACGTTTGGGACGACCAGAACCCTTCCTAGAGCTGGCCGTCTGGCCAAACTGAGCTATCGGGGGAGAAGAGCATTGGTGAGAGAGGTAAAGGGAACTCAGCATAGGACCATCACACCCAGAATGTATGCTTCCAATCCAACAATGCAGGAGCACTCAAGCCAGCTTGTGCATAATTGCAATCACATCCAGGGGATTCCTTCACCAATATACCTCCAAACAGACACCTCCACAAGCTGTAGCTGATCAGCTCACATCGCCATGAGGAGAAAGATCAAAAAGACACCCCTCATAGTGTATCACAGAAATATGGATACACAACGCCTTTGAGTATATCTGTGGTGAAGGAATCCCCTGGATGTGATTGTGATTATGCACAAGCTGGCTTGAGTGCTCCTGCAGTGTTGGATTGGAAGCATACATTCTGGGTGTGATGGTCCTATGCTGAGTTCCCCACAGATATACTCAAAGGCGTTGTGTATCCATATTTCTGGTGAGCCTCCAATTTTTACCTTTTTGCACGTGGTGAACAGAGGTGGAGGACACTGATTGAAGATTATTCATATAAGTTTAAGAAGTTTTAGTTCCAGCACGGGCAATTTATTTTTCCTGGCACTGGCACTTTTTCACTGAACATTTAATATCATTATTTACTCTGTAATCTACCATATTACTCTGGAAGCGCTGCTAACACTGGACTTATTACACGAGTGTTGACTTTATCTTTGATTTTTTATTTAAAGCAGCAGCTGTGTGATTATTTATTTATTTATTTAATTCACAATTTATTTATTATTTAATTCACAATTTATGTTTTATTATATATTGTATGTTTTTTTGCACAATTGGGTTCCTGCACGATTGTGTTTTAGCACCTGTAGCACGGGTTGTTACTTTTAGCGCGGTATTTGCATTTATATAATTATTATATATTGTTTTTATGGTAATATACTATATTTTCAAAAACTGTACTCAAGCAGGTGGCTTAACCTGCCGAAGTTTGTAGTTATAACTTCAAACCAGTAATTTCACAGTAAATACAGTAGATAAGTAATACATTATTATGCTATAACAGTACCCTTTCAGCAGCAGAAGATTCTCCCTCTTAATTGTGTGAGAAAAACATGAGATTATGAATAGATCTTAAACACATAAACCTGTTTTTTCCTTGTAGGAGGGCTGAGCTGGAAGGGGGCATTTGTCTTTTAGACACATGCCCCTTTCTATGACATTGCAGTAAGAGGACAGCCTCCACTGCAGCATTTGTATTGGACAGCTTGGGACAATGGCACTTTACCATTGGTCCAAGGCTCCAAGCTGTCCATTGAGCTCAGTGCCTTTGACAAGAAGTGAGAGGCACTGTGAGCTCATCCTCTCATTCTGCTGCAAACAGCGTGTGCCAGTTTGTATTTAATCTGGCCGCTCTGTATGTAGCTTCTGACAGGCTGTGCAAGGAGCCCCTTATCTCCAGAACCATAGGTGATAGGAGCCCCAAATTTTGACCAGTGGTGGGGTAGGACGTCGGCCACCTACCCCCCAAATCTGTTAAATCAAGTCTCTCATTTGTTCTTTTATGTTCATGGCAGGTGAGGATCTGCCTCACCTGCCTCTCTTGACCGCACGTCCCTGGAATACTGGCTGTAAGAAACTGGTTATTACTGACACATTGATATATCAAACTTTGTGCTTGCAAGAAATGACAAGCAGCTTACATTGGGTTTGTTTGGGAAAGCATGTTTGGCATTAAAAACAGGTAACCAAGAGGGATTCCCAGGTCACTAGATTACTAATGTAGCGCTCACCCCTGGAAGGGCCGCTGAATTTTCCACAGGTTCAAGCAGCCAGGGACACAGCAACATTCACTCTTCTGGCTCAATGAACAGTCTAAGAGTTGCCTTTTTAATATTTATTGCTGATCAAACTTGTCTAGGGCATAGGGAGCTGTGGGATACTTCATAAGCACTGCACAGTAATGAGAGGACACTCTTCACCTTGTCACTACTCCTTAGGGCTGTCCCTTTAGTAGGTAATGATTCATAAAATAGACAGAACTGAGACACGGTCAGATATTTCCCAGGTCAGGTAAGCACTAGGACTGATACACAAGGGGTTAGCAGAAGCAACAGTCATCAGGCATTTTCACTAAGGTCTCTACTCAAACTGTCCCTGGATACTTGGATGCCTCCTTCCAATATCAGGCAGACATTTCTCCAGTGAAATCTCCAGACCAAATCCTCAGTGAAATCCCTTGATTAGCTCCAAAGACTTTCAGCAAACAGCCCCCCAGCTTTAGCATAGCTGGGACCTCGATGAACATATGTGGAATTTTAAGCTGAGCTGCCTGGAAGGGTAGCAGCCCTTCAGGCTGGGGACTTCTCCTCCTGGACAAGAACCAGGCAACTCCAGACCCCAGACTATTTATGCACCTCCCCAGTCACCTTTTGGGCACCCTACTCTAGGGATTGGCTGAGACCACATAAATATTCAGGTTACTGATTGCCTTCTCAGCCCACTGCAATCTAAAATCCTCCAGAAGGCGGGGAAAACAATCAAACTTGCAGCCAGAGGAGCGCAAAACAGCTCAAAGCAATTACAAGCCACTCTACTGATTACGGAGGGGCCAAAAACTAAATTTATCTAACCACCTTAACAACCTGTTTGGAAGGGTGCTACACTAACAAAATAGAGTGAGCTTTTGCCAAGTCTGCTCAACAGTTGTCTTGCCAGCAGCACAAAAGTGGGAGATATAAAGGCTTGCCATTGGACTTGTCCATGCCAGAAGAGAAGATTCTACTATTCACACCATTCTACTCAGGTCAGTCTCCCGAACCAGGAGTACTACATAGAATTATATCATTGAAAATGTAGCTGGTTTATGGTTATCTTGATATTTAGCTGGCCAAGGGTCCAGTCTATTGCTGCCAGTAGGGAAGAGGAGGAAGGGGGGAGGGTATACATTATAGGGAGATTATTCATATTTATTGCTGCCTTCAGGGAATTATTATAATTAATTACTGCCCAGGGAGGATTGATACATTTTTTTTTACCAGAGGGAAGATTAGTTTTAGTTTATTGCTGCCTGAAATAAAACATTAAAAATTAATTGCTACCTAAGAGAATTATGTTTTAGCTAGGGGGATTAGTATAATTTACTGCTGCCTTTTGGAGGATTATCATAATTTATCGCTGTTTGGATTAAAACTATTGTTGTCTAGAGAGGGTTTATTGTGAAACATACAGTACATTGCCAGCTGATAGCATATATTTTAAAGCTGGCTGGTGTTACACTACTTGTATATGCAAAGATTGGCTGGTAGAGGACTATCCGATCCTACGAAAGGATCTTCCACTAAAATCTGAAAGGAAGTAAGTGCAGGAGAATATTATAATTAGTTGTTACTTAGAGAGATTATTACCATTTACTGCGGCCCTTTGAAAAAAATAAAATGATTGTTGCCTGGAGAGTTCATTGGTTGGTGGAAAATTATCATAGCTCCTTGAGGGTAGGGACTGATGTGAATGTACAATGTATATGTAAAGCGCTGCATAAATTGATGGCGCTATATAAGTACTGTACCTGAAATAAATAAATCATATCCCACCTGATCATCTGTCAGTAAGATCTGATAAGAAGCAGACTTGTGTCTTTTCATGCCATGCATCACATGACTTGGGAAGGGAAAGCAGGATAGACTTTATGGGAGACAAGGAAAGCTCAGTAGACACACGTCACACTTCCTGTTGGGTTCTCAATTTGACAGCTGACCTGGAATTTTTCAGTATTTTTGTTACTGATCTTATTGTTTTTTGAAGCGTTACCACCTAATGCTAAACATATTTATTGAAATGCTCATCACAGTGTGTATATATCATTTTTCATATACTATAAGTAGGTGTGAATTGGTTGAATCCTAGCATAATAGAGAATTTGGTTTACATGACTTACACATAAAACAAATAAAAAGTAGAATACGCACTGTGAGAGATTAGCTCAATGGGGATCACCAACCTTTGAAAAAAGGTACTTCAAGCGGCAGGTTTTGTTAAAATCTGACTTGTAGCCAGGTTTATTTTAAAAGGTTGCAAGTAAATCAAATAAACAAAACAGAAAATAAATCCTCCCCATCCAGGCACTAACTAAACAGTTTCAGTTTTCCTAACTCGGAGATGAAGGTCCTCCCCCAGTCACCCACAAAACAAAGACAATGCAAACCTTTTCTTTTTTCATTCACAAAGCAAAGTTCATTTCATCAGCTTTTCTCAGGCTGGATGGCTCCTGAGTCCCAGGTCAGGGAACCTCTGCTCACTTCCTGATTATTTATACCACCTGCTGGTGGACACCAGTGGACCGCAAAATCTGGTCCTGAACCAACCCTGCCAAGGCAGCTGGTAAAACCCAGAATGGATTTCACCTTAGTCCACTGCCAATGAATGCATGAGAGGCGACACATATTGTCCATTGATTACCTCGCCTCTCATAACGCCACAACACCAAAATAATAAGTGCTTGTGTTGACAGCCTTTGTTTGGCATATACCTTTATTCACGTGTAAAGTGTTACCTCTGACAAATTTTTAATGGCTTCTAAAGTGCTCTTTCATGGAACCAAAGACAACACCCAACCCCAGAAACGCATATTTTGTAAAAACATTTAAACAATTAAAGGATTATACAAACACAACTTTATTAGTAGTGAATTGGCTACTTTATTGGTTATTTTTTTTTTATTTACAGATGCAGATTGAATCTAGCTAATTTGTGAAACAAACATTAATATTAAATACAAATAATAATTCATTCATATTAATTAATATTATCTCAGTCATCAAGACTCAAGCTACATCAAATTTAGAACATCAAACCACGTAGAGCACTGTGGAAGGCTGGGGAGCTTGTCCTTTGTCATTCTGGTCTGGAATAACTGCTTTAGAAAAGCCACAAATCTATATTCCCCTCAGGTGTTCCATTAAAAATAAACATTAGGGCATGCATATTACACCCCTGCAAGTGTGCCACAGGGACAATTGACATGGCACGTACATTAACTGTCGCAATGTCTAACAATTATTTTATTAAATTATAGAAGGTAAAAGAAGAGTAAATTAAGATAACCGGTTGAAGGCTGCCATGTTTCCATGAAGGGCAGCTTGCTATATTGCCTATTCCCTTTAAAATTTTGCGTGATCATGTTTATGATTGATTATGGGGTTTTTAAAATGTTATATTCTTTTTTTTATTTTCCCTTTCTAATTAGGTGTTTGATGTTTTGATAAGACTGTATGAATCGCCTTTTTTAGTCATGTAGTCATGAGATACCACATAAAATATTAAATATTTTTGCTTTTTTGATTGTATGTGTTTATAGCTGTGATTTCATAAACTGTTTGATTTGTACATACTTTCTTGTGGTTTATTATCACATGTGCGTGATGGTGTCCTGCTTTTTATTAAATTATTTTATTTTTAGCAAGATCATATCCAAGAGCTACTAGTTGGCAGTTCTCCACAGTTTTCCATGGAGGATTGCCTGTAGCAACCTCTAGTGTGTGCTCGAGTTAGTGTAGGTTTGTTAGTGCTACAAATGCATGAAGTCTTTTTGCACAAAGGAGAGTGTTTTCAGTCTTTTAAGAAATGGCAACAGTATTGATAATTTGCAGATTCTGTCAGGTATTCCATCACTAAAAAAAGGAATAATAACTATTGTAATTCAAAGTGTCCCTGTTTTTCCATGCTAAGAGTAAGCCACACTGTCAGACCATGACTATTTAAAGGCTAAGTTCATGCAGACAGGCCCCAGTAAAATATTGCTTTGTGCAAATGTTATACCTGTAGGCTTTTTCTGTCACTCAAATGCTCAAATGCTCCCGATATTTACATACCTGCGTCCTTCCTCATTTCCAGAACATGGGCTACAACAAAATGTCCACTGAGGACAACAGATTGCTACTGCAATGCTGGGGGCAAGGGTCCAACAAATGCTAATATAAGCACAATTGCTGGCTTAAATTATAATGCATGAAATGTGCTGTCGGAAAATTATACCGGGTGGGCTTGGGGGGGGGGGGGGGGGG
>BLSH010238979.1:482462-498707 GCA_018402905.1 Glandirana rugosa
GGGTCATTTGGGGGGGGTCACCAGGATCAATCATTTTCCCAAAGCATTTTTGGTCTAATTGTACCATAAGGTTCTCTCAAGGTAACTTACTAAGGATGAATAACAGCTTCTTGACATTCAGTGTTTGTGGTATTTTTTCAGGGCAAGAGAAACATTTTCTCATCCACATCTCTTCATTCTCCTGAATAAAAGAATAAAAGAGAATTTGGAGCAATCTCTGCCTTTGTCTTTATCAAGCCTTGTGTCTAAAGGGTTTTCTCCCCATACAAGTCTGTGGGGGAGCCAACGCAGCTTGCAGGAGGAAATGCTGAATGCTGAAGCTGTGAAAAGAAAGCTGCATTTGCCCATTGACACAAACCAAAGCCTGTTGACAAACAGAGTTGACACAGAGTCCAATAAACAGTTGGTACCTTTTGTCCAGGAGTGCACCTTCTCACTCTTTAAGGTCTTTGTCCCAGGGTTTACTGGGTTGGACATTTCCATGTTAATTAACTGTTCCACCCTGAACTCCAATGCCATGCAACGGCGGCCTATTGCACCTACATGTAATTCAATAAAAGAAAATAGGCTGCTGTCAGTCAAACTCCTTTGAGGAGGGAGTGGGGGAGTGGCTTACTAGCACTGTGTGTGTGTTTATGGACGCACACAGCCTGGCTCAGGAGCATGTATATACAAGTGCCTCCATAGCATACAGCTTGGTAAGGAGGCACCCGGAGGAAGAAGGAGCGGGCATTGTGGGCATTGAAATATCATTGCATAGAGCAAGAAAATAAAACATATTTTATTTTAATTTTAAAAAAATATTATCACTTTAACCACTTGCCGACCACCGTATGTCTATAAGCGGCGACAGCGTGGCACTGTCCTGCGAATCGACGCTTATAGTCGTCACTCGCGTGTATGACGGCTAAGGGGCACTGGTTCCCTGGGGAGAACAGATGGAGCGGGGCCACGGGTTGGGCGGACTCGATGTTTGCCGCCGACTCGCAATGCCCTGTGACAGAGCCCGAACGCGGAACCGCCGATATAAACACAGTGGTTCCCCGTTCTGACAGGCGGCATGTAAGAGATCTACTGATCCCTGTCCTCGGGATCTTTTAGATCTCTGGTGCCCCTGCCAGCCCAGCCCTCATACAGTTAGAACACGCCTAGGGAACACAGGTAACCCCTTCACTGCCCCCTGCAGGTTAATACCTTCCCTGCCAATGACATTTATGCAGTAATCAGTGGATATCTAAATTTCTGATCTCTGTATAAATGTCATTGGTTCCAAAAAGGTGTCAAAAATGTCCAACATGTCCGCTCCAATATCACAGTCCCGATAAAAATTGCAGATCCCTGCCATTACTAGTAAATAAAAAAAATTGCAAAAACGCCAGAAATTAATTCTCATGGTTTGTAAATGCGGCAACTTTTGCGCAAACCAATCAATGAACGCCAATTGCAACTTTTTTTTTACCAAAAATATGAGGAAGAATATAAATCGGCCAAAACTGATGAATAAATTTGTTTTTTTTATATTTTTTGGGGGGATATGTATTTTAGCAAAAAGTAAGATATTGTTTTTTTTTTTCAAAATCGTCGCTCTTTTTTTGTTTATAGCGGTAATCAGAAATGACGCAGAGGTGATCAAATACCACCAAAAGATAGCTCTATTTGCGGGAGGACACAAATTTAGTTTGGGTACAATGCGCACGACCGTGAAATTGTCAGTTAAGGCAACGCAGTGCCAAATCGCAAAAAGTGCTCTGGTCCTCATGTAGGAAATCCTTCCGGTCCTTAAGTGGTTAAGGAATTAGGTTTCAAAATTATCTGTATACAAAATTGAGTGATAAGCTGTGGCGCCAATTGTAAAAATATTTTGTATAAGCGCAGCTGCCCCCTTTAAAGTGATGAACCACTTTTGAACTTAGAAAAAAGACAAAGGTGCGCTACAACATCAAATCATAATTCACATAACATAATCAAAACCATAATTCAAAACAGTGCAATCACATAAAAAAGTCCCATTAAGTATATAATGAAATCTTCATAAAGCAATCCACTCACCCTGATGAAAGATGTACAGTACTTGTAACTCTCCTTACACCTTGCTCCACCAAAAAAGTGTGTAAGAAATGCGCCTTATCCAACTCTTAGACCCCTTTCACACGGAGGCGCTTTACAGGTGCTGTTTAGCCAAAAATAGTAAAGTGCCTCAAAAATCCCTCCCCATCCACCCCAATGTGAAATCCACCCCATTGTGAAAGCTGGAGTGCTTTCACACTGGGACGGTGCACTTGCAGGATGATAGAAAAAGTCCTGCAAGCCGCATCTTTGGAGAGGCACGGTGAACAGTGATACACCGCTCCTCCACCGCCCCTGTCCATTGAATACAAAGCGGCAGCACATCACCTCGGAAGCGCAGAGTGCTGGCTCATACATACAACACCATACTACTATTGCTCATACATACAACACCAAGGGTAGAGTCTGAGACATGCCAGCATCATTTTTCATATCAAAAAAATATATAAAATGATAGTTAGAAAACCATTCATTTTGGTACACAAATGATAGGACCGTTCATAGCCCTACGTGTTTCGTGATTTGTTATCACTCTTCAGGAGCAAGCCTATATAAAAATAAAAAAATGAATATGGTATAGAATCAGACTGATGGAATAGAAATAAAAACTCATGAGAGAACATTAAGAAGTAAATGGAAAGTATCTACACAAAGCGGGACTTACATATAAACCATGGTGCTGGGAGTGAGGTGCCAGTGCCGGGGATGCAGACCAACCGCGGACATCAAATCGGGAGCTCTGGGGGAGTACATGGCAGCAAAGACCCAGACAGAGCAGGGCCCACAAAGGACGGAAGTGGCACATCTCATCCATGGAGTGGTGATGGTGACGGAACCAATTATTGCTGGAAAGTGATGGAAAATAGAGCTGTAATGCGTGGTGTGATGGGTTGGAAAAAGGAATAGGAAAAGAAGGTAGAGAAATGATACAAGTGAGGACAAAAATAAATATACAGCGGGAAGAGCAGTTAAAGGTGGACAATGAGTGAGGTGACTAAGTGTAGCAGCATACCTGATGTAAGAAAGTGTGTCATGTGATGGAAAGTTGATGGGTGAAGGAAGTACAATGTCACATGTCCACCCACCGTGGGAAGCCGCCCTATATGGGGGCGCCGCCAATGAACGTCCCCTGACGTCACACTGGCATGCAAGTGGAGAGGAAGGAGCCACCACACGTACAGCGTTGCTGCCCGGTTTGCGGCTCCCAATCTCCCTTAGTGAGCGCCAAGATAGAAATCCACACAACCACAGGACAGCAGCGCCATAGATACCGCACATCAGGTGCGCAGTGCGTGTCGTCGATGCACAGTGACAGAGATCCTGCCCGACCCCATGTGTGTAGAGGAAGTACAGGAACTCGCAGTGCTCATCGCAGCTCCCGAATCCGATGGAACCCGGAAGCGACTGCAGCACCCCAGCACAGGACATCAAACAACCAACCAAACGATGGATAATAGTAGTTTGGAGAAAAAGAATTGTTAATTGTAATACCATGGGTTGAAGGGAGATTGTATACAATTGACAGGGATGGAGGCATGGGATCCCCTCTCTCCCCCAAGCCTTGCCTCATATAAAGTCCCAACCGATTTTATTTCAATAGCAACCAATTTAGGGATGGAGGTGCGCTTTGGTACTAAACATTTTTGCCATATGGAGAAAGAAAGAAAAAGAGGAGGATGGAGGTATAAAGAAAGAAAGAGAGGAGGATGGTGGAAGAAAGAAAGTAAGAGAGGAGGATGGAGGAAGAAAAAACAAAGATAGGAGGATGGAGGAAGAGAGAAAGAGAGGAGAACGGAGCAAGAAAGAAAGAAAGAGAGGGGGATTCAGGAAGAAGAAGAAAGAGAGGAGGATGGAGGTAGAAAGAAAGAAAGAAAGAGAGGAGGATGGAGGAAGAAATAAAGAAAGAAAGAGAAGAGAATGGAGGTAGAGAGAAAGAAAGTGGGATGGAGAAAGAAAGTGAGAGAGGAGGAAGGAGGTAGAAAGAAACTGTCACGCACCTGGTGGTGAAGTCTGGCTTATACAGGGAGCAATCTCTCTTACGACCCTGATTCCTGAACCCCTGGTAGTGCAAACAGGGAGCTCAAGAGTGCAGGGAGGCACGAGGGCTTGGATGATTAGTGGTGCAAGCGTGGAGGGTTCCTCCGGAGCTCGTGCTTGAAAGATAGCGAAGTGGTTCAGTCCGGGTTGGCAACAGGCGTACAGTGCGGTACAAGTGGAGCAGACAGGAGCGTGGTCAGGTGCAGGCCGGGTCATCAACAGGTGGGCAGCGAGGTACACAGGGATGAGACAAGAGAGTGGTCGCAGGCAAGCCGGGGTCGGTGCAGGCAGAAGGCAACAGGAACGGAAGACAAGCCGGGGTCCCCCCCAAGGGGCAGCCTCCGGATGCCCAGGTGGGCCATCTTCTCTGGGTGATCCCTCTTGAAGATCCTGACCAGTCTTTCAGCATGTACATTGCTCTTTGACTCCCAAGAGTTTTCTTCAGGGCCGTAGCCCTTCCATTTGATTAGATATTGAATGCAGTTACCCCTCTTTCTGCAGTCCATAATAGCTTCTACTTCATATTCCTCCTCTCCATTCACTAGAACCGGCACTGGTGGTTTAGTCCTTCTGCCTGGAAAATGATCTGCGGTTGCAGGTTTTAGCAGGGTTACATGGAATACAGGGTGAATCCTTAGGGATGGAGGTAACTCTAGTTCATAGGCCACCCTATTGATCTCCCTCTTAATTGGGAATGGCCCCATAAATCTAGGGCCCAACTTCTTAGTAGGACAAGCCAACTTCAGGTTTGTGGTTGCCAGCCAGACCCATTCGCCAGGTTCCAGATTCAGCTCACCCCACCTTTTCTTATCATAGGCCTCCTTGTTGTGCTCTTGGGTCCTAGATATTGTCTCTTGAAGTAGTTTACAATTGTCCTTAAAAAAGTCCATTGTCCTCTGAACAGTTGGTACTGGGCTTTCAGGAATTGGGTTAGGTAGGAAGGACGGGTGGAACCCGTAGTTGGCGAAAAAAGGAGACTGGTTGGTAGCTGAATGGACCGTATTATTGTATGCAAATTCAGCCAAGGAAAGGAGCTGATCCCAGTTATTTTGAGAGAAGGTGGAAAAGCAATGCAGGTACTGCTCCAACGTTTGGTTGGTCCGCTCGGTTTGACCGTTAGTCTGTGGGTGGTAGGCCGAGGAGAGAGATAGCTCTATGTCTAAAGAGGAACACAGGGCCTTCCAGAACCTACAAGTGAATTGGGTTCCACGGTCAGATATAATATTTGTGGGTACCCCGTGAAGCCTGACAATCTCTCTGATAAACACTTCTACTGTTTCGGTAGCGGTGGGTGTGCCTTTTAACGGAAGAAAGTGTGCCATTTTCATGAGCCCATCCACAATTATGAAAATAGCAGAATAGACCTCTGATGGGGGCAGTTCCACGATGAAATCCATGGAAATCATGGTCCAAGGCTTTTCTGGTACTGAGAGGGGATTGCGTAGCCCCCATGATTTGGCTTTGATGCCCTTGTTTTGGGCTCAGGTAGGACAGGCACCAATGTATCTTTTGCAGTCGACATCTAATTGTAGCCACCAGAAAGTACGCTGAAGAAGATCCGATGTCTTGCAGACACCGAAGTGACCTGCAAGCTTGTGGTTATGGCAAAGTTCCAAGACTGATAGCCGTAATTACTCAGGTACGAAGATTTTATAACTGTACCACAGCAAGCCCCCTTTTTTCTATAGTTCGGCATTTGGGACATTGGTGGCTTTGCCAACTGTCCATCGAATCCGGGAAAACAGGTCTTCCTGGGTGAGGAGGAAGTTTCCGGGTGAGAGAATGGTATCTGAGCATGTAGGAGTCTCTGTGTCACTAAAGAGGCGGGACAGGGCGTCAGACTTAATGTTCTTAGACCCAGGCCTGTAGGTAATGTGAAACACAAACCTCGAGAAGAAGAGTGCCCGCCGGGCCTGACGGGGTCTTAGTCTTTTAGCTGTCCTCAAGTACTCAAGGTTTTTGTGGTCTGTGTATATGAGGATGGGGTGTGCAGCCCCCTTGAGCAGATAGCGCCATTCCTCGAGAGCCACCTTGATAGCCAAGAGCTCCCGGTCCCCAACATCATAGTTCTTCTCCGGGTCTGTTAGTTTCCGTGAGAAAAATGCCACGGGATGAAGAAGAGCCTTGGCACCCTGTCTTTGCGAAAGCACTGCTCCTATGGCAGTTTCGGAGGCATCCACTTCCAGAACAAAAGGTAACATGGGGTCAGGGTGCTTTAACACAGGGGCCGACGTGAAAAGTTCCTTCAAGGCCTCAAAGTCTGCCTGCGCCTCGGTGGTCCATCGGAACCTGGTATTCATCTTGGTCAGCTGCGTGATGGGGGTAATTATGGCAGAGAATCCCCTGATAAGCTTGCAAAAAAAATTTGCAAAGCCAACAAACCGTTGGACACCCTTCTTGTCCACTGGGGCGGGCCAGTCTATAATAGCAGAGACCTTCTGGGGGTCCATTGTGATTCCGGTGGTCGAAATGACTAGACCCAGGACGGGATGCTTTGGCACTCAAAGATACACTTCTCAGCTTTGGCATAAAGTCCATGTTGCCTGAGACGACCCAAGACTTTAGCAACATGTCGATGGTGGGCCTCTAAAGAAGAAGAGAATATGAGGATGTCATCTAGATAGATAATGCCGAACTGATCCAGGTAGTCCTTGAAAATGTCATTCACAAAATGCTGGAATGTAGCCGGTGCGTTGCAAAGCCCAAAGGGCATCACCAGATACTCAAAATGCCCGAAGCGGGTACGGAAGGCAGTCTTCCATTCATCACCCTCTCTTATTCGGACCAGGCTGTAGGCTCCGCGGAGATCCAGTTTTGTGAAGACAGAGGCTGTCCCAAGCCGTTGGAAAAGTTTGGGCACCAGTGGTAGCGGGTACCGTTTTTTTTACGGTAATCTTATTTAATTCCCTATAGTCGATGCAGAGCCATAGTGTGTGGTCTTTCTTTTCCACAAAGAAGATCCCGGCTCCTGCTGGGGATATGGATGGGCGGATGAAGCCCTTTTTAAGATTATCGTCCAGGTATGTTTTCAAGGTTGAGAGTTCCGTCTCGGTCAGTGGGAAGATCCGCCTGAAGGGCACTTCCGCTCCTGGGAGGAGCTCAATAGGGCAGTCATAATGCCTATGGGGCGGCAGGCACTCTGCCCCCTTCTTACTAAATACGTCCAGATAGGCTTGATAAACAGGCGAAACGGCCTTGATGGAGTCAGGATCCGGGTCGGCATCAAGGCATAGCAGGGCTGAGGAGACTTCTGGGTCCTGGGCCAACAGTGTTGCTGGCAGTATGGGGAAGGAAATCTGATCTCCCCTGTGGCCCAATTGATGAGGGGGTTGTGAGCCTGGAGCCACGGTAGTCCAAGGATGATGGGGAATAGAGGTGACACGATGGCATCAAGGTGCAGGAATTCCTGGTGTCCGTCTGCGGTAAAAGCTGGTAGAGGAACAGTTTCATGGGTGACCATGCCTGACTTAATGGTCCTTCCGTCTGCAAGGTTGACCATCATCCCTTGGGTTTTTGGTTGCAGGGGGATTCGGTGTTGGGCCGCAAATGTCTGAACCATGAAACAACTACAAGCACCTGAATCAATGGTCACATTGACCAAGATGCTTCTTTTTTATATAGTCTTTTCAATATGAAAAGACTATATAAAACATGACCTCAAACTAACTGGGGACATGACCTCAAACTAACTGGGGGGAAGTTCAAAACTAATCTTAGAAAGTATTATTTTACTGAAAGGGTGGTTGATGATTGGAATAAACTACCAACAGAGGATGTGAGACAGTCAACAGTAAATGGCTTCAAACATGCTTGGGATAAACATAAATCTATAGTCAGACAACAAGGTTAATGTAAAAAAAATATATATAAAAAAAATAAAAAAGTAAAAAATAAATAAATAAAAAAAAATAAATAAAAAGGGGCAGACTCGATGGACTACTCAGTCTTTTTCTGCCATCACTTTTCTATGTTTCTATGTTTCTTCCTGGGAGCTGAAGGGTGATGGGGAGAGCAAGGTGAGAGGAAGAAGCCTTTGGCAGACAGGGAGTACTTGGAGGCTTCATGGTAGGACCTATATGGTTCTCGGCTGAATAAGACCTGACATAGTGCCCGGAAACCTCCCCAGTAGAGGCAGAGGTCTTGATTCTGGCAGTGCTGTTTCACTTCGGGGGTAAGCAAAGGGTGCAGGAGCCCAAGCTGTCTGGGTTCGGGCTTATCCAGAGTAACTGGATGAGAAACAGTGGCCGGTGGTGCTGGGCTGCAGTACTGAGGAAGCATCCCCCTGAGAACTGGAGAACCTGCGGTTTTCTCCGCTCTGTGTTCTCTGAGGCGCCGATCTATCTGAATGGCCAGTTTGATAAGAGCATCCAGGGACTGGGGGACCCCCTACATGGGCCAATTCATCTTTCAGGGATTCAGATAACCCCTGCCAGAACTGGTGACACAAGGCTGCATCGTTCCAATTTGTATCGGCGCTCCTAAACTCCGATACATAGTCCTCAACAGAGCGACGCCCCTGCTGGAGGCATGTAATGCAGCCTTTGCAGTGGCAGCCTGGTGAGGGTCCTCATACAGCTGAGCCAGAGCTTGGAGAAACAGGGCAAGGCTGGACACAGCTGGTGCCTTCTGTTCCAGGAGACGGTGGGCCCATGCTTGGGGATCTCCTTGCAGAAGAGAGATCAACACACCCACCTTGGTAGCCTCCAATGCAAACATATGTGGCTGGAGGGAGAAGTATAATTCACAGGCATTCTTGAAGGCACGGAACTTGCTGTGGTCTCCAGAAAACCGTTCAGGCAGGGGAACTTCGGGCTCTAACGGTAAGGCAACCATAGTGCAAACAGGGGAGGAGAGCTCTTGGACACGCTCCTCAAGCTGTTGCTATTCCTCCTGCAGGTTCCGAATGGCTCGTGTAAGGACGGCCAGATGCTGGCAAAGATCTTCCATTGGAGAGGGCTCCTGCGCAGAGTCAGGCATGGCTGTCTGTTACTGTCACGCACCTGGTGGTGGAGTCTGGCTTATGCAGGGAGCAACCTCTCTTACGACCCTGATTCCTGAACCCCTGGTAGTGCAGACAGGGTGCTCGAGAGTGCAGGGAGGCACAAGGGCTTGGATGATTAGTGATGCAAGCATGGAGGATGAAGAAGGAAAGAAAGAAATAAAGAGAGGAGGATGGAGGTAAATAGAATGAAAGAGGGATGGAGAAAAAAAGAAAGAAAGAAAGGGGGGTGGAGAAAGAAAGAAAGTTAGAAGGATGGAGGTAGAAAGAAAGATGGAAAGAAACAAAGAGGGAAAGAAAGAGAGAGGAAGATCGAGGAATGAAGAAAGAGAGGAGGATGGCGGAAGAAAGAAATAAAGAGAGGGGGATGGTGGTAGAAAGAAAGAAAGAAAGGAGGATGGAGGAAGAGAGAAAGAAAGAAAGAAAGAAAGAAAGAAAGAAAGAAAGAGAGGATGATGGAGTAAGAAAGAAAGTAAGAAAGAAAAGAGGATGGAGCTAGAAAGAAAGAAATAGGGATGGAGAAAGAAAGAGAGAGAGGAGGATGGAGGAAGAAAGAAAGAAAGAAAGAAAGAAAGAAAGAAAGAAAGAAAGAAAGAAAGAAAGAAAGAAAGAAAGAAAAAAGAGAGGGGATGGAGAAAGAAAGAAAGAGAGGGGGTGGAGGAAGAAAGAAAGAAAGAAAAAAGGAAGGAAAGATGGAAGGAAAGAGGAAAAGAAAGAGAGGGATGGAGAAAGAAAGAGAAGAGGATGGAGGTAGAAAGAAAGAAAGAAAGAGAGGGGAATGGAGAAAGAATGAAATAAAGAGAGGGGGATGGAGGAAGAAAGAAAGAGAGGGGGATGGAGGAAGAAAGAAAGAAAGAAAGAAAGAAGGAAGGAAAGATGGAAGGAAGGAGGGAATGAAAGAAAGAGAGGGATGGAGGAAGAAGGGAAGGAAGAGCATCCCCTACATAACTCACTGGGAGGCAGGAGGGGATGGATGGAGGGACTGGATAGATGGATGGATGAGGCTCCATCTTTCCTTTCTGTTTGCTGGGTTTGAGCTTGAATCTTCCTGCCCACAAATCCCCTTCTCTTAGGCCGAACAGAGAACACTGTCGGTGAGAGTGGGCGGGGCAGACACAGTATGAGAGGGCAGGAGGAGGAGAAGCAGAAGCAGTTCTCTCTCCTATCCTGTCTGGCTGTGGGGGTAGCAGGGGGAGGGGGGAGAACTGTCGGTACTGGCTCTGCTGAGCTGAACGGCTATATTTGGCTGTGATCCGGAGCTGTACGTGAGCTTCAATCACCAGGTAACTTGGTCCCACTCACAGCCTGTTTTCTCGCCCTGTAGCAGAGTGAGCGGACTCAGGACTGTGCTGATGGTGGGGGATTTCTGCTGCTAGAAGAAGTGGTTGTACTAGGCGGCCGTGAGCCCCCCTGTGAGTGTGAAGCCTTAGGCAGCTGCCTAATATGCCTAATTAGAGAGCCACCTCTGTGTAAAACCTATTACATTTATCCCAGGTTTTGATGCTGTACTGCGTTCGCTGTGTCTGTGGGACAGATGCAAATCTCTAGCTTTTAATTTCTTAAAGTAAACCTATACTCATAGCAAACATACAAATTAACAAAGGACAGAATAAGAGGCATCAAAATGTATCTGACTGTGTCTCTTATAACTGCCAGCACTTCTTGATCCTCCCTAAGTACCCAGGGTGTGGTTAGAGCAGGTCCTCTCTATTACACAGTGGAGGGCTCTGTGCCAGAGCAACCTATTGCCATGCTCAGATATTATGTTGGGTGCCTAAGCCCAGATAAATATGGTCTTTCAAAAAAGACATCATTTATATAGTCTATTTTATGAGGTCCAACTGCGCAGGCACAGTTGTTATCACTAGAATAGAATGGCACAGACAACAAAATCAAATTATTATCAGATGTTCTAAGCCTTCTCCACCCCAGTAAAAATGTGCTTTTGCCAATATCCCTTTTGGAGATAATAACCTATATTTTTTTCTTATCACAGGACATAATGGGATACATCCACAAAAGGGACAGAAACTTAAAATATAAAAATACAAAACCAAGTCTATATCACATAATGATTCACAGTATGATTACATAGAGCACCCAGTGTATGTAGTTGGTCAGTGGACTCCTTCTTCCTCAGGGGTACAACATAAATTACAAAAGTGTATCCATATGCATATAGAATATGCACACAGACTGTACATAAATAAAGATATTATCACAATTATGTAGTGCACCCTCGTAAGATGCACTTGTGAATATAGTTCTATTTCCCCTCTTAGAGCACTTACAGCCAGGCACCCAGCATCTTCATTCTTCCACTGGCTCAGAAAACAGTCTAGGGGTTTTTATTGAGAACAATGAACTGGGATAGGGGGAGGGACCATGGGATACCCTAAAACTGTAGAACTGGATAACTTGAGGACTCCTCAAATTCTGGTAGCACTGCACAGAACTGCTAGCTGCACTGCACAACCTGCTGTATGTCCAACAGGATCTCTTATGCTGTTGGTGACCTGCACTCCTTCCAGAGTTAAATGCTACATACAATCACTTTTCCTCCAGCACTTGGGGTCATCCACTCACAGGATCATCGGTTACCTCCTGCAGGCTCCTCCTAATGAGGGAGATGTGGACTCACACCACCACAGGACAGCTGGACTCTTCCCCAACAACTTCCTCTAGGCTTTCTCCAGTGAGCTTTTCCAGACCCAACTTGATCCCCGGACATGGATTTGAAAATAGGCCCACAGCTAAGTCTAGCTGGGACCTCTGTTTCTTCCTCAAGGCTTCCTCTAGAAACACCGAGCAGCCCTAGAAAATTACTGTTTACTGTTATAACTGAAAGTGAAATAAAACCTGAAAATTTGAGTTGTTCCTAGAACAGTAATAGAGGGGAGATCATCCAATGTGGTCTTTAGTTCTGGTGACCCAGGTGACAACTAGGGACTCCCTCACTTTGGAGGCATTTTCTCTTTCTTCTTGTTGTGGTTTATGAAGAGAAATCCCCCCATTGGGATACAGATGGAAAAAAAAACACAAAAAAAAAAGCTCTGCATTTAGTTCTACTTTAATCTTGCTCTCCAAAAAAATGTGGTTCAACCAACAGCTACACATGTAGTCTCTTGGATATGTCTATTTGAAGTACTGAAAACCTGACAGATTTGATAACCCCTCCACATTCTTTGTAAACCTTCTTGCAATACTGTACTTCTCGCACATTTATGATAAATATTTATACATGCAAATGCATTTTATTGCAGAAGGTTGGCAGATCCCAACAGATGTTTTTTTATTAAGTAAATTCCCCAAACTTACTTATTTCTATGAACCTATAAATCAGGTGAGTATAACTTATGAGCAGGATTCTAGAATTATTGTTAAAGATGGGAAAGGTCTAAAATGTACTTATGCTTCAGGATAAACAAAAAAAAAAAACATGTTTTTATTAATTAGTGAGACATATTTCTTATTAAAGAATAATGTGAACAAATGTGCTTGGAGAAAAACATGCATAATGACTATACAAATATGAAGTCTTTGTGATCCAGCTGGTACTCCACAAAGTATCATACATTGGTTGACAATGATTTATTTTGCAGTGAAATGCTCAATTTCCTGTGGGAATATAATATTTAGACTAATGTGTTTTTTCTGTCCTATCAAGGTTTCACTGGGAAGCCATTGAAAAGATTTGAGAGCTTAGATGGCCTAACTCAACAGCAAATAATTACTAGAGTGGAATGGTTTGTGGAAGAAATGAAAAAACATGATATTTTACCCCAAAGTGTTAATATCAACTGCCGAAGCATTGCACTAAGAAATAAAGAACACGTATGTACAATAAGAATTATTCATAACTGAGGTATTGTAGATGTTATAGCTGCCATGATCTTAACATAATTACCTATTGTTAAAAAACTCAAAAATAAATCAAACGATAACCATCTTTATTTTGGATTTAAATGGCCATAGAATCCCTTTTCGTAAGGAACAATACATAACAACAAATGCAACTTTTAATACAAAATATCATTTTTGTATTATCAGATTGGAAAAACAACAATATAAATAGCTGACCTCATAATAGATCTACATTTTTTTGAAGGCGCATGTAATCTACCAACTGGCTATATCTGCCATCAAAGTCCACATCAAGGCCCCCAGCCGCAACAACACCTCCTTGGGGAAAATTGAGTACCAAGCTACCACCTGATACAGCCCAATAACCAATATCACATTACTGACTTCACTTAATAAGGAAGGTGCACCCATACCTGAGGTGGGCCCAACCCATCATTCTCCAAAAATGTTTCACCATCTCCGCCTTTAAAAACCCTGAGACTGCTTCCACAGATGCCCAAGCATGAAACTTTATGCTTGGGTGGCCCACCACAACCTAAGAGCACATTGTATGCCATCCAGTAAGCTAAAAAAACACATATCCATACCTAAGAGTCCCCTTACCACACAAATAAAGCCAGGTATCCCTCTCTAGCTCCAAATAGCAAACCATGTCATCATTCCAAACTTAAAAACCTTGCCTCGTCCTTATGTATTTTAATGCTGGCTTAATTGAGTTTGTCCATTGAGCGGGCCATGCGCCAAGTAGACCTGCTTACAATGTCAGACCATATTAAAGTAGTGTCCAGAAAAAAGGACCTCAATCTTTGAAAATCAAACTTGATATTTCTAATTAAGTTGGGCTTGGAGCATAGCCCAAGATCATTACCCCCAACATGCAACAAAAGAATTTTCAGGGGTCTATCCAGTCTGGTATACTGGTGAACTTTCGATAAAACCCAAGATCACAGCATACCTGAGACCCCAATCCACCTCACTTCGACCTTGTTCCGTGAAAAGCCCAAGTTCCTGTCTTCCAGTCAGACTTTGGCCCTCTTGGCACCCCAAAAAACATATGGATGGCTGAGTATCCATTCCAAACATTTTGTGGAATTCCTCGCTGCTCCGCCTCCAGTGCCAACTGACAGCATCTTTCCCACTGGAACCAAGATGACTCATCAGCCAATGTGTTAGAACAGGGGTGTCAAACTTGATTTCATTGCGGGCCGTATCAGCATTATGGTCGCCCTGGAGGGGCCGATTGTATATGTAAGACTAGATGTCCAGAGCACCACCCCCCCCTTACATCAGATGCCAAGAGCCCCCCCACCATCAGAAGTTAAGGGTTCCCCACCCTTCCTTGCATCACAATGGGGGCAGAGTTGGGAAGCAGAAAGAGCAGGGTCTAGAGGAGGACCAGAGGAGATCTGGAGTCTTCTGAATGCTGAGACCAGGGGAGGTGAAGATGAGGGGGTGCTGCAGCTGCACATAGTGGAGCAGGATCTGAAAGAGTTCTGTCCTCCACTCTGCGGCCGACTGTTGAGACAGGGGGTGGTGGAGATGAGGGGAGAGCTGCAGGAAAGGTGTGAGGGCCACATGAAATGACCTGGAGGGCCGGATTTGCCCCCCGGGCCTTGTGTTTGACACCTGTGTGTTAGAACCTCCTGTCACATGAGCAATATTTACAAATAAATTCAGATGCAGGCATTGTAAAACAAAATGCCTAAGCAAATGAACGAAAGAAACATGATGTTCAGAAGCAGTCATATATGTGTTCTTGTTTATGCCTGCCATTGTTTTTACCCATACCTCCACTAATTTCACATTCTTTAACAGCTGTACTTGTATCTGATTCTGCTGCCAGTCTGTCTTCTTACTTGTTTCAGGTCTCCCTATTTATCTAGTGTTTTTGTTAGATTCCATGAGATATTAGGCCAGAAAGTTAGCTAGACCATGGCATCAGGGGCAACTTTTCACACCTTTGCAAGTTGCAGTTTTCACCAGGTGCATTTTGCATTTTTCAATACATTTTTTTGATCCATTGAAGTCTATGGAACCAAAAACCAGAAAAAAGTCCCTGGCCCTTTCCGTAAAATGCACAAATGTGAACGTGACCTATAGGAAACCATGTTAAATGGACTGTAGTGTGTTTCTGCAAAACTGAAAACGCACTAAAAAAATGCATAGGTGTGAACCAGGCCTTAGTGCCCCAGGTGTACTTTGAAGTATTTGTTACAGTCTTTCAAGTATGACAAACATTCTGGTGATGAGATCTTGTACATTCATTTTCACAACCCCACCAGTAACTGATTTTTTTTTCTCCATATTCTATAGAATTTTGTTAGGTACATAATTTAGAGAACTAAACAAGCTGTATTTTTTAATGAATTAGTACTTACTTTTTGTATTTATCTCTACTTTGCAATACGTATATCGTTTTCTTGTTAAGTATTTTATAGTTGGAACAATTCAGTACAATACATCGAGAGAGCATTGCATTTTGAAATAGGCAAGTCATAAACAAACAAAAGTCAGTATAAAATAACAGGAGTATACATGACTTTCAAGTAAAGGGAACAAAATAGCTTAGGGTGCCTGTTAGGAGGCAAGCTTCTAACATAGAAGGTCAGTAAAGGACCGTAAAAGGGGGTTAACTTGTAAACAACAGTAAATTGGTCCTGAAGACATTCACAGTAATTTGTTCAGAAGTAGAGTTGAGCGAACTTCTAGAAGTCCGGGTTCTGTTGGTTCGGCAGAACTTCAGGACAAAGTCCGGGTTCGGGTCCGGACAGAACCCGAACTTTGTCCCGGACCCCGAACCCCATTGAAATCAATGGAGACCCGGACTTTTAGGTACAAAAAGTGCTGTAAAATAGTCCTGGAAGGTCCTAGAGGTCTGCAAAAGGAAGGAAATGTGGGTAAGGGTGGGACAAGTGACCTACAAAGAAATGGGGACAGGGAAATAACTTTAAATATTTTTAAAAAAATAAAAACATAAAAAATGCAAAAATGGAGATCATCTTCAAAATGGGTCTGAAAAGTATTAATTAACATTAGAGGCCATAGAACAGTTCTAAAATCATCTTCAAACTGTGTCAAAAAAGTATAAATAAGCCGGGAGTACCCATATCACTGTTCTGCAAAATGTGTGTATCACTTTAAAGCAAACCGGAAATCATTACACATCTTTTATTCACACTTCTTTTTAAAATGTGTGTATCACTTTAATTGAAACCGTCAAACATTGCACATCTCTTCTGCACAATTATTTCAAGTGTGTGTGTCACTTTAAATCAAAC
>BLSH010238979.1:501817-524009 GCA_018402905.1 Glandirana rugosa
CCAGGACTCCTCCCGACGTTCTGGAAACTTACGCCTTTCGAATGAGTGTAGATAATTCTTATATAAAACGGTGATAACGTACTGAGAACCATACTATCTGGGCTCGTGTCCTCCTAACCAAGTAACGAAAAGATACTATGTTTCATGTTCGTAAGGAAAAAGAGGAATGTGAAAATGAAGAAGATGTTTTAATCACCCTACCTACTACTCTACATAGGTGGGTGACTAGAAGAGGGGTGCCATATAAAACTTGTACTGGAACCCCTGTTCCGGTGTGATGTTGGGCCGAGGATATATGTCTCCTCGGGAAGACTTATCTCAACTCGCTTGGGCCTGACATTTGGACCCGAACCCGGACTTTTTTTGAAAAGTCCGGGTCCGGGTCCGGGTCCCGGACACCCCAAAGTTCGGTACGGACCCAAACTTTACAGTCCGGGTTCGCTCAACTCTATTCAGAAGGGCTCCTCTGTATATAGGAGCCGGGTTGTAGTGTGGCCTTGTCCCCAAGGTCATGTTCAAAATATACCGTGGGGAGAAGATCAGTGGGTGGATACATCTCATCATCCATCCCACTAATTTTGTAGAAGAAGTAAAAGTGTAAGGAGAAAAAGGAATGCTTGTACTTTGTATCATAGAAAAGCAATGAACCAATCCTCCTGTGCTCGGGTCTATCATACCAAGAGTCATGCAATAGTGGCAAAATATATTCTTAATAGATGTGAGTAAGCTTTCCGCATTCAAAGGTCTTGCAGCCCTCCTCAGGACCATGGGCATCCAAAGGCACTAAAGGATAAAAAACAACAAGAGAGGGGTGCACCGACCTAGTGCAATACAGTTTAAAAGGTTTATTCAGAAATATTTTCGAATAAAAATATACTCACAAATGGAGCAATTAAAAGACACAACGAGATGAACGGAGTTTATTACATAGCATAAAAAATATGATACACCACATGTTGAATAGAAAATATATAGCAGTCGATACAGATGGCACTCTAAAACATAGCTGTATGAGATCAGTCCATTAGCTGGTTATACCCATTATGGCAACCAATTTGAATAGGGGCTCCAACTAAGAGTAGAGCCTCCTTTCTCACAGTGGGATCACAACGCATTTCGCTGATTGCTTCTTCAGGTGATCCTAATAATCATCAGGCAAAAAGCTCAATTAATAAAATTACCAATACGTATCGATTATCACATACGTCTTCCATATAGTAATGGTTTATTGTATTCTAATGTGTTAGTGCAAACTAATATATATGCAGACAATCAAAAGCTAAGCAGAAATTATAAACAAAGACCCAAAAGAGTACAATAACTTTATACTGAGTGGTGAACAATTGTACTGCCTTCCCAGTATCACCAATACCAGATATTGGGTAGCCACGTTGCAGACGACAAACCAGGCATATAACTATATCCGTATCTCTCACCCCCATTACATAAGGCAATAAAAAAAAAATTATTAATTGTGAGGAGAAGAACACACATCCGGAGGAAAAAAAGTGGATAGTCATCTTGCAAACGATGAAATCGCCAGGCCTAAATTAATGTGTCAGTTTCTTTGAACTTACAATATTGGAACTGCCTCTAATTTACACCATTTGGGGGCAGATTCCTTAGTTGGCAATAAAGAATTTACAGACATTTAGTATTTGGGTTTACATCCCCATGAGATATGGACTTTTGATAAGTAGATGGTTCGGATCTCCCCCCCCCCCCCACATCCTTTTGTGTGAGGAGGGGGGGACTAGATCCTGGGTTGTTGTTATTTTTTTTTTTTCTCACAATTGATTATTTTATCACTCACAACACACATAAATAATATATTTCTACATTCTATATTTATTACACTATTTTTTTATTATACACAATTTATTACTTTTTCTGGTATTTTTCATAATATTCACATTTTCATTTTTATTATCTATTTTTGATTTTTTGATTTTTAACATTCGATCATTTTATCACCTACCACACACACCAATAACATTTTTATTTTTTAGATTTTTTTTTTTTTTCTCACATCACATCATTCACACGACAATGTTTTGTTTTTCCACATTCTATTATTTCATCACTCACAACACACACTAACAACATATTTTTATTTTTATCACACATTCTTCATTACACACATTTTATCACTTCACATTTTCATTTTTTATCATCCATTTTTGATTTTTTGATTTTTCACATCTGATCACTTACCACACACACAAATAATTTTTTTTTTCTTTCCAATTTATTACTTTTTTGGTATTTTTTTATAACATAATATTCACAAATTCTTAATCTTTATATATATATATATATATATTTTTACAAATTCACATCACAATATTTGATATTCACATTAATATTCCAATTTTTTTTTTCTTTGTCCAGCTGTACCCACGGGTGTGAGGGGTGTTCCTTCATGTTTATCGGCCATTTTCTTCATCCCCTTCTTCATGTAGTTTTCCTGAGCACCATAGGGATCCTTGCAGCACTTCGCAATCGAAGGACCGGGCCACATGTTTCTCATATCCCCATTCCTCTCCCTTTGGCTGGCAGTGATAATCCGCCCCTTGGCGGGAGGGGATACATGTGGGTTTTGGACCACTCCCATTTGTTTGGGGAGTTAGCCCATCATAGTGACGTGACAGATCAGTACACGTCATGGGCGCCCGATATAGGTACTAGGGCTGCCCAAATGGCCCACGTACATCAAGTACCTCCCGCCATCTCCGAGAAAGCACGGCTGACATTGATATCGGCCGCGCGGATTTCGGGGACACACCCACCCCACCTGTGTCTGGCCAATCTCTGGGGCGGCACGGGTGTGGGAGGAGTCCTGTCCTTTGGCGGGGAGCCTGCCTACCACTCCTAAGGGAGTTCTCGTGTGCCATGCGGCATCACAGCTAGATGCCCTGGACACAAGCTACAGAGAGGAGGACCTCCACAAAGCTGGATGCACGAGGGAGCTGTGAACATCTAGGTATGTACCTTGGCTAGTTTAAAGAATTTTTATTCACATATGAGTGATATCACATATGTGCATTTATCTATTATAGGATGCATATGGGGATGTGATCTGGCTCCCCTTTCATTGGTGATAAGGGGGCCACTCTCACCTCTTTTGTATCACCATCCTTTGTCCAGCCAGCAGCTGTGGGACTAGATGCACCATGGTTTAAGTACTTAAATGGGGGATATACATAAATACATATCCTGTCTCTCCTCCTCCCCCACTCTATATGGGATACATCCATTATTGAAAAGGTATGTTTTTTACATTTATTTGAATTCCATTATGTTAACTTACAATCCAATACATGTATAAAATTCTCCTTATGCCGCAGTGCTTTCCCTCTCCCTTATTATTACTCCCTCTGACCAAGAACAGATTTATTTTCCTTTTCTTATAATTTGAGAACCTTGTTACTACCAGGGCTATAACCCATTTTGTATGCCTCCCTGGATTTGTTGATGATTTTTTTTATTTTTTTATTTGTTTGATTTGTTTGGTCTTTCTATATATGTTTTTACATGGTTCTCATATATATATATATTTTTTTATATTATATATAATTTTTATTATTTTTTCTTTATTTTTTCTTTATGCTCTGCGGCTTCCCTGTCATGGTCATCACTTACCTCATTTAGGGTCTCCTGGACTAAACCCTTCCCTGTTTTTTTTTTTGTTTTCCTCCGGATGTATGTTCTTCTCCTCACAATTAATAATTATTTTTTATTGTCCTCCCTTCCCCCCTATGTAATGGGGGTGAGAGATACGGATATAGTTATATGCCTGGTTTGTCGTCTGCAACGTGGCTACCCAATATCTGGTATTGGTGATACTGGTAAGGCAGTACATTTTTCACCACTCAGTATAAAGTTATTGTACTCTTTTGGGTCTTTGTTTATAATTTCTGCTTAGCTTTTGATTGTCTGCATATATATTAGTTTGCACTAACACATTAGAATACAGGATTTACATGAACAGTGATAATTGTATAAACCATTACTATATGGAAGACGTATGTGATAATCGATACGTATTGGTAATTTTATTAATTGAGCTTTTTGCCTGATGATTATTAGGATCACCTGAAGAAGCAATCAGCAAAATGCGTTGTGATCCCACTGTGAGAAAGGAGGCTCTACTCTAAGTTGGAGCCCCTATTCAAATCGGTTGCCATAATGGGTATAACCAGCTAATGGACTGATCTCATACAGCTATGTTTTAGAGTGCCATCTGTATCGACTGCTATATATTTTCTATTCAACATGTGGTGTATCATATTTTTTATGCTATGTAATAAACTCCATTCATCTCGTTGTGTCTTTTAATTGCTCCATTTGTGAGTATATTTTTATTCGAAAATATTTCTGAATAAACCTTTTAAACTGTATTGCACTAGGTCGGTGCACCCCTCTCTTGTTGTTTTTTACCCTTTAGTGCCTTTGGATGCCCATGGTCCTGAGGAGGGCTGCAATCATATTTTTATGCTATGTAATAAACATTGATTTTTAGTACACTTCATTGTCTTATGTTTCTGCTTGGGAGACTACAGTGACAACCTTAAAAGTCCCATCTTTTTTCTTTCCTTTTTTTTGTATACAATTTATAGGGATGTGGTGTCACAGCTAGCAATACTCACCTCCAATATATGTTTCTTTGAGATAAATGGAGGCCACATTGCCTCCAAGGCAACTTCGGATCTCCACCTCAGCAGTGGCACCCGACGGTGTCCGTGTAGCCAGACTGACCTGTTTCCAGAGCAAACCCTCTTCCTCAGAGCCTCAGCCTGGCTAGCCTCTCTGAGGCTCTGAGGAAAAGGGTTTGCCCTGGAAACGTGTCAGCCTGGCTACACGGACACTGTCCGGTCCCCCTGCTGAGGTGGAGATCCGAAGTTGCCTTGGAGGCGCTACGTCCTCCATTCATCTTGTTGTGTCTTTTAATTGCTCCGTTTGTGAGTACATTTTTATTCGAAAATATTTCTGAATAAACCTTTTAAACGGTATTGCACTAGGTCGGTGCGCCCCTCTCTTGTTGTTTTTTATCCTTTTGTACCTCGTATCATTTAGGTCTCAGAATAGTGGGTCGTATAGGTTCTCTGGTGTGGGGCGAGTTGGAGGAGCAGGTCTATCAAATAAGCCTGAAGAGCAGGGAGGAGAAAAAAAAGGGGGGTAAAGGAGTAGAAGATGGGAAAGAATGAGGGTGGAGGAAAGTTCCCTAGAGAGGATCTCATTACCCGCGCCTGTGTATACAGTCTTGTATTAGGTGGGAGGGGTGTATTAATACCAATAGGGAAGTATAAAGGAGTCATCTAGGTCTGGGGTTAAGAAGTGGTTGATCCAAGACCTCCAAAGTCTTTCGTAATTAGACACTTTATCCAGTATGACTGCTTCAGTCTTGACATGGATCATGGCTTGGGTGATTCTATGTTTCATGGCCAATATACATAATGAAGCAGACTTCCATGCTTTTGCTATGGTTTGTTTAGCTGCTGTTGTGACAACGAGTAAGAATTTAAACTGATGGAATGTTAAAGCCTGTGGTTTGCTATTTAGGAGTGTTACTGCAGGGTCAGGTAACAGGGGTGAATCAAACAAAGTTGATAGGATCCTTAATACTTCTATCCAGAAGGTACGAACTATGGGGCATTCCCACCATATATGTACATGGGTGCCTGGTGTGTCACAGCCTCAGAAGCAATTTGGGGAGTACCTGGGTAGGAATTTGGATATCCTGGCGGGGACCAGTTACCATCTAGTGAGCACCTTATAATTGGTTTCAAGAGCCACAATGTTTGGAAAGGCTGAGTAGTAGCCTGCCAGATTTGTGACCAGTCTGCCATATCAAGAGTGAGGTTACGGTCCCTCTCCCATTTCTCAGCATAAGTCAGTGGGGTTGTTGTTGGGTATGCTATTAGTTGAGCGTACAGGTCCGAGATAAGTCCTCGTCTGCGAGGGCAGGTTTTACAAGCTCTTTCAAAGGTCATGAAATTTGGGGTAGTTGGAGTATATTTTGAGAGAAGAAATGCTTGAGTTGGAGAGATCTAAAGAGTTCTGCTGGAGGAAAGCATTGGAAAGGGTGTGATGGTTTGTGAAGTAAAGAAGTGGTGGGCTCGGATTAATCCTGCATTAGACCAAGCTGAAAAAGAGGACAGCGCAGACCAGACCGGGTAGAAAGATGGATTGTGGAGGAAGGAAAGTAAGGGATTATGAGAGGATTTGAGCCCAAAACTGAATTTAAGTCTGTCCTAAATGGGTAGACTGTGTCTAGTAATAGGAATAAAAGGATGGGACTTGTATGGGCAATACCCTGAAGAGGTAGAGAATTTTGGGAAGTATCAACATCTTAACTACCGTGATTCTTGGCAAGAGGTAATGAATCCCATTTGGTTCTTGAGAACTAGGGAACCTATGATGGGATTGAGGCGCATTGACAGAACTTTGGCTAAAAGTTTTATATCCAGGTTGAGTATGGATATTGACCTATAGTTGGACCAGGTGGTGTCATCCGTGTTTGGTTTGGGTATCATCGAGATAGATGCAGTGAGGGATTCTGTACAAAAGGAATGGCCTTTACGTAGAGAGCTAAGGCCTCTACTAGTGGTGGGATGAGAAGGTCTGCAAACTTTTTATAGTAAGTTGTCAAAAAGCCATCAGGACCTGGGCGTTTGTGTGGTTTCAGTGATTTTATGGCCTGTTGGATTTCCTCAGGTGTGATGGGTTTCTCCTGCGTTTCTTTTGGAGAGAAAGAAAGGGTAGGGAGGCGGATAGCAGAAAGAAGGTTATCTATGTGAGACTGGTCAGAGGTGTCGGGGTTCATGTATAGTTCGGAAAGTCGCCTGCAAAATTCTTGTATTATCTTTAGATGATTACTGGAATATATGTCTTTGGTCAACTTCAATCATACCGGTTTAGGGGTGAAGTCAGCTTTGCGGAGCGCTATCGCAAGAAATGTGTCAGGTTTGTGTTAGGAAAAAGAACTATTTCCGGCTGAAATCTGTTGTTTCCGCGGAGATGCGCACATTTGCGCGCGTGCGCGCGCTCCCGTGCGCGTTCGCGCGCTCCCGTGCGCGCCCGCGTGCGCGCGCGCTCCCGTGCGCGCGCACGCGCCGGAAACGGCGCCAAATGGGCCTATTTAAGCCTGGATTCTGCTGGGACCAAGTGCTGCTCGCTCTACAGCGTTCCCGACCTGTAAGCCCCAGCTCTGGATACCAGTTCCCGTGTTGCTCTGCCTCCTGTTGACCCGGCTTGTCCTGACCTGCTGTCTTCTACCTGCACCGACCCCGGCTACCCACGACCATCCGATTGTCTGCTCCCTTGTACCTCTGCTGCCCGCCCGTTAACGAACCTTGCTTGGACTTTGACTACTCTTTCGCCTGATCCTTTGTACCTTCCTGCCAGCCTGTTGCCGACCCAGCCTGAACGACCATCCTTCTATCTGCACGTCTCCTGGAGCATCGCTACGTCATCGGTGACCCTCCAGCCCTCGTGCCATCCCGCACTCTTGGGCCTCTGTCTCCACTACCAGGGGTCCTTGAATCGGGTGCGCAAGAGCGGTTGTTCCCTGCACAAGACAGACTCCACCGTCAGGTACGTGACAGTTTGTTAGCTTTCATATAGAGTTTATGTCGCGTTCTGCAAAGTATTCCACCGATTCAGAGAAGAAAAGATGGAGTCCTAAGCGAGCTGTTTCGAAGTTTTGTTTGGTTGATGGAGATGGTGAGGTTTGGAAGGCCTCTGAGGTAGTGTAAAAAGCTTCTTTTAGTAGTTTATGTCGAAGGCGTTTTTCTCTGCGTTGGTGGGAAGCTTAGCTAATACACACACCCCTGATAACTGGATTGTGTGCTTCCCATAACGTTAGAGGAGAAACCTCCGAAGATATGTTGTTAGTTAGATAATCGTTAATGGCTGTTGCTATTTCCAGACAGTGGGTTGGGTTTGCTAGTAAGTTGTCATTGGTGTACCAGAAATGGCTGTTTGGTCTAGGGACCAGAGAGGAGAAAGAGGTAATGACTGCATTGTGGTCTGACCAGGCTCAGGGCATAATATCTGATGTCAAGACCAGAGGGGTAGTGCCAATGCTGACCAGGATGTGGCCAATGGGAGAGACATTCTGGGTCTCTGGCCTCTGCCAGGAGTGTAAATGGAGTAGTACAATGGAATGCCACCAGTACCCCCTGTTGCTTAGTAGATTCTGAGCATGTGTATATTTGCAGGTATTTTTTACCTAAGAATTTAGGTGTGGAGTTGGTAGAAAAATACGTCTCCTGAATGCAAACCACATGGCCGAGAGCAAGGAAAATGAACGAAAGGCTTTGGTGCATTTGGTTGGAGAGTTGAGGCCCTGTACATTTAAGATTAGAATGTTTAAGATCACCATAATTAGGGGCGTGACCAGATGTGAAGGAGGCAGCAGCGTCTCTCTGGAGCTCCGTAGCCACCCGCTCTAATATCCTTATAAAGTAAGGATTTTCACCCCGTTCTTAGCCTTGGCATAAGGTGGGACATAGTCAGGCATCTCCAGGCATGCCAGCTACCCCCTCCAAATCTTACAAGGTGGCACTGTTGGAGCCACGGATGACCCGCTCCTCTCAAGGCCTGGGAAAGAACGCTGCCTCCGCCATCTCTCCACATGAGCAGAGACCAAAGCGCGCCAAAGACAGGACGGCGGCGGACATGGAGGGACACCGCTCTGATCCGAGTGCTTCACAGACCCCACCGCTGGGTGACCCGCTGGGAGGTGAGTCACAACAGGAGTCAATCACTAAACCCATCCTAGAGACTATTGCGGCTAGCAGCACAGCGGTTATGGTGCGAATAGATCACCTAGCGGCAGAATGTAATTTAATCCGCCATGATATTGACAAAGTACGCACTAGACTAACGGCTGCAGAAGATAGGATATCTGAGGTGGAAGACTCCTCTCAGTCCCAGGCCATTAAAATAAATGAACTGCAGGTCGCGGTGAAAGCGTTGCAACGTCGTGCCGAAGATACAGAGGACAGGCAGAGAAGGAACAATGTGAGGGTGGTGGGCCTCCCAGAGGGAGCGGAGGGGGATAGACCTGCCATCTTTGCAGAACAGTTCTTCAAACAAATCCTTAACTTGGAGGAATTACCCCCCACCTATGTTGTGGAAAGGGCCCATAGGGTCCCAACAGGTGCTCGCCCTCCTGGCGCCTACCCCAGGGCATTCCTAGCCAGATTCCTGAAATATAGTGTCCCGGACAGGATTTTGGCGGCAGCCAGGAAGATCAAAGATCTCAAATTTGAAAATGCACAGATTATGTTATTCCCTGACTTTTCTGCAGAAACACAGAGGAGAAGGAGATCTTTCAACGATATCCGGAAACGTCTGAGGGAAAGGAACATTCAGTATGGCATGCTTTACCCCAACAGACTCCGTGTACAACATAAAGGGAGTGTGAAATTTTTTGACACTCCGCAGGAGGCCTGTGACTGGTTGGACAGTACCCCTTGATCAGGACGACACCGGGAGGAACTGCACGAACAGGGAGGAAAACTTCTGTACGAGTGAGTCTAATCCCAACTGCCGAAAAAGTTCTACAGTTTGTTTTTACTGGTAAAAACATTTTTTTCCTTTTCGTGTTTGTTTTTTCATATTTCATCCTTTTGGCCATGGGGTACTCACGGCAACATGAGGTGGAGACCTTTGTGACTGATACAGGGAGTCTACATCCTGAGAACGTTTCCTATTTGTCACTGCTAGGGGGAGATGTTACCTAGTTTATTGCCAAGTTGCTAACACACTGATAGTCATGACGAACATAGCCTTACGTTTTCTGTCAATACGGATATGGAGAGAGGAAGATCGAAGCTGGCGGACTTAAACCTTAGTTCGGTTAAGCAACCAAAGATATCCAATTGTTTTTTGTTTTGTTTTGGACTGTTTTTCTGTTTAGTTTGGGATTATAAGCCACATACCGGACTAACCGAGGAGAACGTTGGAGTTGGTTGGGGAATTTGTTTAGGTATAATGGCAGGGTATAATGGGAAAGCAAAGGGCTCAGTCACCGCTCCTCCAATGTTTGCCACCAAATGTTGTGTCGGAAAGTCATTTGTGTCATAGGGTTCCTACTTTGAAACTCATGAGGTCTATACCAATATCCTGGTATCTTATTATACGGTTATTGAGAGGATTGCGAACTTGGTAAATGTCATATCGTGGAATGTTAGAGGGTGAAATGACAAATACAAGAGAGCTTCTGTTTTTCAGTTCTTAAAGCGGTACAAACCACAAATAATACTGTTGCAGGAAACGCACTTAGATGGGTCCAGGGTGCTGTCCTTGCGGAGGTCATGGCTTCAAAAGGTGTTTCACACCACTTACTCCACATATTCTCGGGGAGTGTCCATCCTTATTAGCAGGGCGATACCCTGTACCATCCATCAGGTGTTTGTTGATCCTGGGGGAAGATACATAGCTCTGGTAATGGATATCTATCAAACTAAAATTGTACTTGTCAATGTTTATTCGCCTCCGCCTGCCGTTGCTCGGATGCTTTATGCCCTCTGGTCTAAATTGGCACCATACGCCCAGTTACCTCTGGTGATGATGGGAGACTTCAATGCCATACTGGAGGGGCTGGATACTTCTAACCCGTCCAGGAGCTGTTCACAGGACCTGGGGGCGTGGGCGGAAGAGATGGGCTTGACGGAGGTATGGCGGTGGAAGCATCCGTGGGGTAGATGCTTTTCTCACCTATCCACGACGCATCGCTCTGCGGCCAGGATAGATTTGGTGTTTGGGAATATTCCCATGCTTCCCAGGGTAAGAGAGGTTGAGTATCTCCCTGGGGGCGTCTCGGATCACTCTCCTCTACTCCTGACCCTCTCCTTTGGGAGGGTGGGGAGGGGGGATGGAAGATCTCCCCGGGATGGCTGAAACATGAGCAGGTTTTGACCAGAATACAAAACACCACTTCCACATATTGGGCGGAAAACGAGGGAACAGCACACCCCGGGATACAGTGGGATGCATTCAAAGCAGTTCTTAGGGGTGAGTGTATTTCAGCCGTCAAGGAGGCGAGAAGGGTCCACAGAGCGGAGCTTAAAATGTTACAGGATACTGAAAAGGAGTGCTCGGGGAGATTTGCTGATTCCCCATCAGATGACACCTACAGGGCGTTGGACGCCAGGATGAACTTCTCTCTGCACTTCTCAGATTTGGCTCACACTGAGGTCGGCCACAGGGCGAAGGGGACAAGAACGGCACACTGCTGGCCCTGCTGGTTGCTGAATTTCATCCAATCACCAGTGTTCCAGTTCTGAAGGGGTCGGGAGGGGAATTGATCACTGACCCTGATAGTATACTAGCCGAATTTATTAGATTTTTCTCCGCATTGTAAGACCCCATAGCTCTGTATGACTGGTCGGAGTTGGATTTAATGTTAGGAGGGCTAGATATCACCCAGTTGATGGATCAAGACAGAGATAGCATGGACTCACCGATTACTCACAAATAAATTGAGAGAGCAGTCTTTTCCTTCCCCCCCAATAAGGCCCCCGGACCTGATGGGTTCCCCATTGACCTTTACAAGGACAATATAGAGAGTTTGGCCCCTAGACTTAATCAATTGTTTGCAGTGTGCCTGGAGGGAGATTTCCTCCCGCCATCCATGATGGAAGCATATATGGTACTCCTTTTAAAACCGGGAAAGGACCCTCTAGACTGCGCCTCTTACCGACCGATAGCCCTGCTTAATTCTGACTTGAAGATACTTACTAAAGTGCTGTCCATCAGGTTGGAAGGCGTGATTGCTTCATTGGTAGACTCGGACCAGACTGGGTTCATGCCTGGTAAATCCACAGACACAAACCTGCGCCGCCTATTCACCCACCTGCAATTACCGGGGACTGAACCTGATACGCGTATTATAGTGTCAATAGATATAGAAAAAGCATTCGATTCGGTGGACTAGCACTACATGACCAGGGTTTTGGAGTGTATGGGGTTCGGACCGACCTTTCGGAAATGGGTGGCATTATTATATAGTAGGCCTAGGACGGCTGTCATGTCGGGTCACCTAATCTCCCCCTATTTTGCGATCAGAAGGGGCACTAGACAAGGCTGCCCCCTCTCCCCCTTCCTGTTTGCATTGATGATGAAACCTATAGCAATAGCCTTGCGATCGTCCCGGGACATTCAAGCCATTAAGGTTGGCAACATTAGAGAATCCATTGCACTGTACGCGGACGACCTGCTCCTCTTCCTGGGGGATCCGGCGGGTTCCCTGAGGGCGGCCCTGACCATACTGAATAACTTCTCTGTCTATTCGGGTCTACGGGTGAATTGGGGTAAGTCGTCCATCCTCCCACTGGGGGAGGGGGCACAGAGGATGGCTGACCCTGATCTGCCGTTTAGGTGGGTCTCCTCTATCACATACTTAGGAGTGAAGGTGACGGCGAAGGTTCAAGGTTATTTTCAACTGAACCTGCTGCCCCTACTCGCCCTCATGAAAAACAAAATGCAGACTTGGCAGAAGCTCCCTCTATCACTGATTGGAAGGATAAATTTGCTAAAAATGAAGCTTCTGCCGGTGGTCCTATATTTCTTAAGACACGCCCCTGTGATCATTCCCAGATCATTTTTCAAACAATTGAATGGTGTCACGAGTTCCTTCGTTTGGGCCCCCAAGCCACCTAGAATAGGTATTCGAACGTTACAAGAACCGGCGGATGGAGGGGGACTGGCCTTACCCGATTGGAGGAAATACTACCTGGCTGGGCAAATGGTCTTTATACATAGGTGGTTAATATCAGATGAAGGGGATTCAGCAACAATACTGGAAGCTGCGATCCTGGGCTCATTCGAATCCCTGCGCTTTGCAGTCTATAGGGGAGTGAGGTCATCTCTTCCACTTACCCAGTCGATGGTGACTGCAATCAGGGCATGGGAGGAGGCTAGGGGGTTGGCAAATCCAAGCTATCAGGGTTCGTCTCCGAGGGCTCCTCTGTGGTTGAACCCGAGACTCACACACTTTCTGACTTTCTCTGACCCTATGGTGTGGGCGACTAGGGGGGTTAAGACATTGGGCAACATCACAAACTTGGGGGAGCTGCTGACGTTTGTACAACTTAAAAACAAATTCACTTTGCCGAATAATCATTTGTTTAGATTTCTGCAGCTCCGGCACGCCTTCCAGTGTCAGTTTCGGAATGGGGGGGTAGAGTCTATGCCCTCTTCTTTCGAGTCCACCCTCCTAGAGGAGGACTTACCAAAGGTCCTCTCAACAATATACAAGGAACTATTTAAAACCACCCCAGCACCAATCAAAAAATGTAGAGAGAAATGGGAAGCGGAGGTCCCGGAGATACAGGGGGAGGACTGGGAGGAACTATGGGATATGGCATTCAAGAATTTAATATCCACTAGAGATAAACTTATCCAATTTAAATTTCTTCATTGCTCCTATTACACTCCAGCCAGACTGGCGCATATTTATCCATCAGTCTCCTCCAAGTGCTGGAGATGTTCTCACAGTCCGGCGACAGCGTACCACATTTTCTGGGTATGTGTTCCCATCCAAGCATTTTGGGAGGGGGTGGTTTCATGCCTCGCAGAGGTGTTGATGACACCTATTCCTAAGACAGTCAGGGTATGCCTGTTGGGGTTGGTGGAGGACATAGTGCCATCCAGGGCCCATAAAACTCTGCTTTCCATCTTGCTCTTCTATGGGAAAAAGCTCATCCTACTCCACTGGAAAAAGGCTGCGCCCCCTGAAGTGACTCAATGGAAAGGGTTGGTCAACCAAATGATGCCATACTACAAGTCGACTTACAAGGCCAGAGGCTGTGGGAAAAAATGTGAAAGGGTATGGAGGGCTTGGTTTGAGTCTCTTTGTTCTGCAGGTTAAGAACAACAGAATAATAGCTGTGGTATGCATAGATTATATGGTTTGTAGGAGTTTATAGATAACAAGCAGTAGGTGGTATCCTGCAAGAATGGGAGGGACAGGTTTCCCTGTCACATTGTCAGGTCAAAATGCATGGAGACAAAAGGTGGTGGACTCCGTCCAAATCCGAAGCATGTGGGGGGTGGCAGGTGACTGAGTAGAAGGGGGGGGGTATTTGTTGTGGGTAGTTCAATTGTTCAAGGGTGTAGTCAGGATATATATGTATAGATAGCTTGGATTCCAGAGGAGTCAATAGGTTGGCCCTCTTGCTACCTTGTTGTAATTGTTGTTTCACTTTAAAACTCAATAAAAATAAGTTTTTTAAAAAAAAAGATCACCATAATTAGATGTGGAAAGGGGGATGGAAGGTTACAGGAGCAACTAATAACGGCGTGAGAGATACCTCTCTAGGGAGGGTGAGGGGAGGGGGGAAGACCAGGTGTTAAGGGAAGGTAGCTAAAGTAGAAAAAGAAGTTGTAGATTTAGTTTGGAGTGGTGCTGTAGAGGAGGTGTAGTCCAATTGGCAGAGGGTGAGTTGCCGTCCAACCAAGGAACCAAATGTGAGTCCTAGGTGTACCCCAAAATATTAGGTAGGGGTTAACCCTAACTAAAGGGGTAACAGTGAGCAGTCTCCAAGACTGCAACAGCCAATAACTGTGTGCTAAAGAAGATCAAAAACAAATGATTCTCAACATTAAGTTTGTGTGATTTAGTGGTTCCAAACATATTGTAGGTACATCACTGCTGGAATATAAAGCACGTGCTACCTCATAGGTAGGGCAAGAGGGAGGCCCAACGGTTCTAGTGCATTGTGAGGTGAGGGAAGATGAAATACAGTGGAGATCTTAATGAGAATTAGGACGCTAGAGTAAATGATACATTTAGTATCTAGAACCACTGCTGTAGGTAAAGGCTAGCATTATTCAACATAGATCATTGATAGAAGCATCCCAGCATGAGTCTAACATGGTATGTACTGCTTTAAACTATCGTAGAAGGTCCTTTTTGCCAGGTCGATGGGGGCAAAGATACCTATGGAGTTAGAGAGCCATGGGTCCCTGGTGTCCAGGTGAGATCATAGGGACCAGGGCTCACCCCTGAGAGTGGGACACTTGGATTGGTCTCATACTGGGGGACATAGGTTGGAACACCAGTGGTGCACAAACTTACCATAGTCAGATGTAAAAGAAATTGGTGGTGATCAACAGGTTAGATAGAGAATGACAGAGCAAACTTACAAAGCAAGGGGTGTCACCCGTATGTATGCTAGGAGAGGCAGGTGGGGTGAAAAAAGAGCCCCAGAATTGAGCCTTGTGTCCCTGGGCTAATCAGTCCATGGAGTCATCTAGGGCAGGCCCCGGGGAGGTACAATGGACACCGGTCTGGTCTTTACGATCCTGGGAGTCGTGAGCTTTTTTTGGGGGAGGTGGATGCCGCCTGGTGTCTGGAACCCTCAGAGGTGGCTTCGGTAGGAGTAAAGTGGAGGTCTTGTATTGCAGCTAGGAGGTCTTCTATAGTTTTGCAGAGGTGAGATTCCTTACAAGAGAAGCGGACCGCAAAGGGGAAGTTCCATCTGTAAGTGATGCAATGTTGTTGCAGGATGAGCAGGAGGGGTTTCAGTGCCTTACGTTTAGAGAGGGTGAGTTAAGACATTCTGAAATATTTGATAAGGGTGTCCTTGGAAGGCCAGGGTGTCTTTCTTGCGGGCTGCCATCATTAGCTGTTCTTTGGTGCGGAAGCAGTGGAGCTTTACCACTATGTCACGAGGTGGCCCCTCTTCCGATCATGGGGCCAGGAATCTATGGATTCTGCCCATCTCTAACAGTGCGATAGGAATGGTTGGAGCGAGCTCCTGAAAGAGCGCAGTGATGGTGGATTAAAGATCAACAATGGTCTCAGGGATCCCTCTAATGCAAACATTAGATCTCCTCGCTCTTTTCTCAAAGTCCTCCAGGTGAGCCTGGAGGGTTATGTTCTCTTCATGGAGGATCTCCATGTACTCTGCATGGTTGTGTGTGAGAATGTCTAGGTCCTCCACCCTGTGTTCCAGGACTGTGGTTCACTTGCCCACGCAGAGTTCACGGGTCAGTTTCTCAGTAAATGTGTCTGAGGTGTTTTTGAGAGCTCTGATGAGCATTCTCTCTATCGGGGTTAGTAGGTCTGGTTGTGTTCCGTCATGCTGCAGAGCTATGGGAGTCATGTTCTGTGCCAGACTCACTGCTCACTGCAGCCACTGGGAGTCTTGTCCCTTTCTGTGAGTACAGCGTATGCTGTGTGACTGACCTGGAGGAATGCGTTGGCGCCATCATGGAAGGTGCTTGCGCCAGCGCTTCCTTGATGGATTTTGGCTTTGTCTTTGGTTTGGCGGTGTTGAAGACCATTGCAGTAATGTCCGGCGGGTCTAGGGAGTATGTGGAAGCAGCTGGTCGGGTTGCGGGCGTCGGCAATTGGCTGTAATAGTCCCGGTGGATGCAGAGCACTGGTCTGACATGTCTGCCTAGAGTGGCTCCGTGCATGCGTCCCCGCATATATCATTTTCACATAATAGACTAACACTTGTATTATATATTTTATGGAAAATATTTTAAAACATCACACAGTTTATCTGTTTTTGAATTTATTTAACTATTATTTTAAATGTACTAATGTATATAATGATACATTTGATTGACTGACTGATTGATTTGATTTTTAGGTACTTGACAATTCTGATATCATAGGTTTATCGTTTATCTTTCAAAGATCAAATGATTACTGTATAGACACAGATCTGTTTCGAAGAGGATCTTTCAATACTCATAAATGTATGTACATTCATGAACAGATTAACTTTTGAAGGGAGTCCAGGTTTCTCCGTAACCACATTTTGACACTTTAAGGCAGATTTAAAGCATGTTCTTCTTGTGGAAAATAAAAATAAAAATAAAAAGTGTTACTAAACCCAGTAATAGACACGTGCAAAGCAAAAACACTTGTTTAGTTTAGTTTCGATTAATTATTTACATAGATTCGTTTAGTTAGATATGTTTCATTCATTTAAATAGTTTCAAATTAGTTTTGTTTATTCCTTTTCAAATTGATTTGAAAAGTTTTTGAATTTGAATTATTTTCAAATTTGAATCATTTTCGTATTCAAAACGTTTTCGAATCATTTTCCACTTTCCAAGGAGAATGGGGTGGAGTGGAAAGTGGAGGAATAGAATGGAAAAAGACAGAATACAATAGAGGGGAATATAACAGAAAATGTAAGAATATAATGTGGTGGAATGGAACAGAGCTGTTTTACTCTGCTGTATTCTATTCTTTTGTTTTCTGTTATATTCTTTTCTAGTCTATTGGTTTTTTTTCTGTTCTATTTCTTTGTTTTCTATTCTATTTTGTTCTCTTTGGAAATTGGAAAATGAATCAAATTCGAGGATTTTTAGAATTCGAAAACTATTGGAATTTGAAAACTTTGAAAAGTATTCGAAAACAATTCGAAGATGATTCTAATTTCGTCCAAATTATTTTTTTGTTATTTCGGATACATTTAAGTTTGGTACTATTGTAATTCGGAAATTCGGATGTAATTTTAATTCAGAACAAAACTAACCGTACATGTCTACCCAGTAATATGAAAATAGTTAATCTGCTTCCCCCCCCCCCCCCACAGTGCCCACAGCTTATAAATCTTCTTTTTACATTAAAATACTGCCACTATATACCATTTTGACTGATCTGTATACCACGGTCATGTGATAAACTGCAGGGTCTGCCCAGTGCTGATTGTTCAGGTAGGAGGAGATTTCCACTATAGCCTGTATACACGCCCACATGTGTGATGTCAATATCAATGAAGAGGATTAACCCCTTAAGTTCCACAGTGAGTATAAGAAGCATGCTTTGCTGCACATACAGACAGATTTTACTGTTGTGGGTTTAGTAACACTTTAAGCTTGCAATGCACAAATACATTTTGCATAATTTAATAATTCGATTTTTCTGTCATTTGAACGTATTTTGTTTTATCGCTTGTATGTGTAAACTTTTCTTTTGCCTTTTCTCAGATTATATTTCTCAGATTATAATTATGAGTTTTTTTTAATTAGATCATAATGTTTAGTTATAACTATTTGTGCCATTACAAAACCTATACAGTTGTGCTCATAAGATTACATACCCTGGCAGAATTTATGATTTCTTGGCCATTTTCAGAGAATATGAATAACACAAAAACATTTCTTTCACTCGTGATTAGTGTTTGGCTCAAGCCATTTATTATCAATCAACTGTGTTTACTCTTTTTAAATCATAATGACAACAGAAACTACCCAAATGACCCTGATCAAAAATGTACATATCCTGGTGATTTTGGCCTAAAAACATGCACACAAGTTGACACAAAGGGTTTGAATGGCTATTAAAGGTAACCATCCTCATCTGTGATCTGTTTTCTTGTAATTAGTGTGTGTGTATAAAAGGTCAATGCGTTTCTGGACTCCTGACAGACCCTTGCATCTTTCATCCAGTGCTGCACTGATGTTTCTGGATTCTGAGTCATGGGGAAAGCAAAATAATTGTAAAATGATCTGTGGGAAAAGGTAGTTGAACTGTATAAAACAGGAAAAGAATATAAAAAGATATCCAAGGAATTTCAAATGCCAATGAGCAGTGATCAAACTCTAACCAAGAAGTGGAAAATGAGGGGTTCTGTTGAAACCAAACCACGGTCAGGTAGACCAACTAAAATTTCAGCCACAACTGCCAGGAAAACTGTTTGGGATGGTAAGAAAAACCCACACATAACTTTAGGTGAAATACAGGACTCTTTAAAAACATGTGGTGTGGCTGTTTCAAGATGCACAGTAAGGAGGCACTTGAGTCGACAAGTCGAGTCGCTAGAAGAAAGCCATTACTACACAAATGCCACCAAGTATCCCACTTACAATATACCAAACAGCACAGTGACAAGCCTCAAACCTTCTGGCACAAAGCCATTTGGAGTGATGAGACCAAAATGTAACCTAATACCGTGTATTGTCCCCTTTAACATCAATGACAGCTTGAATTTTTTTGTGGTATTTGTGGATGAGGCTCTTTATCTTCTCAGGTGGTAAAGTTGCCCATTCCTCTTGGCAAAAAGTACAGTTGTGGCTGAAATTTTAGTTGGTCTACCTGACAATGGTTTGGTTTCAACAGAACCCCTCATTTTCACTTCTTTATTGGAGTTTGAACAATGCTGATTGGCATTCTCAATTCCTTGGATATCTTTTTATATCCCTTTCCTGTTTTATACAGTTCAACTTTTCCCACAGATCCTTTGACAATTCTTTTGCTTTCCCCATGACTCAGAATCCAGAAACGTCAGTGCAGCACTGGATGAAAGATGCAAGGGTCTGTCAGGAGTCCAGAAACTCATTGATCTTTAATACACACAGACTAATTACAAGCAAACAGATCACAGGTGGGGATGGTTACCTTTAATAGCCATTCAAACCCCTTTGTGTCAATGTCACGTACCTGACGGTGGAGTCTGTCTTGTGCAGGGAACAACCGCTTTTGCGCACCCGATTCAAGGACCCCTGGTAGTGGGGACAGAGGCCCAAGAGTGCGGGATGGCACGAGGGCTGGAGGATCACCGATGATGTAGCGAAGCTCCAGGAGGCGTGCAGGTAGACGGATGGTCGTTCAGGCAGGGTCGGCAACGGGCAGGCAAGAAGGTACAAAGGATCAGGCAAAAGAGTAGTCAGAGTCCAAGCAAGGTTCGATACACGGGCGGGCAGCAAAGGTACACAGGAGCAGACAATCGGATGGTCAAGGGTAGCCGGGGTCGGAGCAGGAGGCAGACAACAGGTCGGGACAAGCCGGGTCAAACAGGAGGCAGAACAACGCAGGAACAGGTATCAGAGGCTGGGGCTCACAGGTCGGGAACGCTGTAGAACGAGCAGCACTGTCTTCCTGGGCCTCCAGGTTTAAATAGGCCCGTTTGGCGCCGTTTCCGGCGCGTGCGCGCGCACGCGAACGCGCACGGGAGCGCGCGCCACCGCGGAAAATGCCAAAATAGCAGATTTTGTTCCTTTTCCCTAACAGTCAATTTGTGTACATGTTATCAGGCCAAAATCACCATGGTATGTAAACTTTTGATCAGGGTCATTTGGGTAGTTTCTGTTGTCATTATGATTTTAAAAGAGTAAACACAGTTGATTAATAATAAATGGATTCAGCCAAACACTAACCTTGAGTGAAAGAAATGTTTTTGTGTCATCATTCATATTCTCTGAAAAATGGCCAAGAAATCATAAATACTGCCAGGGTATGTAAACTTATGAGCACAACTGTATGTCATCATGATATGACTTGGATATCACAATAGTTGCCAACAACACAATGCTGGTTGTGGCAATACATTAGTTACTGTGACATCATATATGTGACTGTGAAATCATATTATTTTTGATGTCACAGTACCTGATTTTCCATCACCTCCTGCTGTTTGACAAGAATTCATAGGAAAATAACACTTTGATAATAAAGTAAGTGCTGATTTAGGACTAATCTAGCAGTCATTGAATAGAGAGGATGGCCTTCATTTTGCTAACTGTAATCACAAGTTTTTAGCATTTTGCACTGATAAAAACATTAGCATTTTTTAGCGTTTGTGTTTTTTAGCAAAACTATACACCCACAAAAGCTTATGGATCAAAAATGCTCATAAACACTGAATAGCCATGTTTTTCAGCTTTTTTCAGAGTTAGGGCATTTTTACAGCTGAAAACTCCTCTCAAAACCCACTAGTTCTGGGTTTTTTTTCAGCCAGAAAACATCCCTGCCAAAAACTGCTGATAGAAGCCTATGTGCGCATGGACACACAGAATAACATGTTGGGGAGTTTATTAGCTGTCAAAAAAAAATGCCTGAAGCCAAAAACAGCAGCTAAACAAATGTCCAGTATACATGAGGCCTAAAGCTTAGTACACACATTGGGCTCATCGAAAAAAAAAACGGAAGAGCTCGGAAGTAGTTGCTGTACTAACTATCCAATGTTAGTACAGCGATTTCCCCCACTGAGCTATTGTGTTCTGACAGAGGGGCGGTCCTACCACCAGAACACACCAGCCTGATTGGATTCCGATTGGCAGACCTTTTTTAAGTCAAGCCCCTTCAACAGAAGCTGGCCAGTATACATGAGGCCTAAAGCTTAGTACACACATTGGGCTCATCAAAAAAAACAGAAGAGCTTAGGAGGATCTGCTGTAATAACTATCCAATGTTAGAACAGCGATCTCCCCCACTGAGCTATTGTGTTCTGACAGAGGGGCGGCCCTACCACCAGAACACACCAGCCTGATCGGATGCCGATTGGCAGATCGGCTGCCGTACACATGGGCCAAATTTTGGCTGGTTTCTATTAAACCGGCTGATGCCGCCCAAAATTCAGCCAGTGTGTAAGGCCCTTAATAAGCATGTTGAGGGATCTGATCAGTACAGACAGGCTAAATATCATAACTACTGCAAAAATGCTGGTGCATTATAAAACAATAGGCCAAGCCTGTGAATTTCTGGGAAGATAAAAAAAATCCAAGTGTTGATTCATTTAACCACTTCCCGCCCGGCGCATTGACAAATGACGTCCGGGCGGGGGGTTCATTATCCTGACTGGACGTCTATTGACGTCCTCAGGATAATGCGCGATCGCGCGCCCCTGGGGGCGCGCATCGCGGCGATCGGTGGTGCCGTGGGTCAGTCTGACCCACCGCACTACCGACCGAGGTAAAAGGCTTCGATCTGAAGCCTTTTACCATGTGATCAGCCGTGACCAATCACGGCTGATCACAGTGTAAATAGGAAGAGCAGTTGATCGGCTTTTCCTCTGCTCAGGTCTGCAGACCTGAGCAGCGGAGAGCCGATCGGCTGCTCTTCTGACAGGGGGGGGCTGCGCTGAACGTTTATCAGCGCAGCCACCCTCAGGATCACCCCACTGGACCACCAGGGGTGGCTAGCGGCGCTACGCGCGGGGGTCCCCGCGCGCTAGCGCGTAATAGGACTCCTGCAGTTATCTGCAGGTCAGTCCTATTACTTGGGGGGCGGGCCTGCAGTAAACAGTTACGCGGCCCGCCCTTCACCAATTTACTTAGTTGTGAACCTAAAAAAAATAGAAGGGTCTTTAAGTGTCCGAACCGGATAACAAAATATTACGTGGTCGTAAAAACGTCATCAATACTATAAATCGGACAGACATGACTAGTCTAGGGAGTTGTACGAATAATTCCCGGAATGTGTGACCGACTTAAA
>BLSH010238979.1:524026-540915 GCA_018402905.1 Glandirana rugosa
AAAATGTTTCACATATGACAAGACACTGAAGTCAAATGTCCTGAGTACCCTGAAGAACGGTCTTTCTATTAAATACAAGTTTCATAACTCACGTTTTACCAAAGCTAGTACCTCAACGTAACAAGGGAACCACTGTTTGTTTCGTTTAGAGATCACCTTTTGATATATTTTTTTTTTTGGAGATTGACCAAAGACAAGAAATCTTCCATCTTTATTTTGAGGGAGAATTACTTACGTATAGTATATCTACGTTTTATTACCCCACATGTTAACAAAGGGTACGATAATAATAACTTTAGTAAAGAGTCTAGAAATTGGTGAAGTTATGGTCCGTGAATCCGCAGCGTCGCACGACCGCGCAATTCTCATTCGAATCGCAACAGCACTGAAAGCTGAAAATTGGTCTGGGCGGGAAGTGTCCTAAGTGCCTGGTATTGAAGTGGTTAAAGATCTGAGAAATGATTTCAATAATAATAGCATGGGAAACAATTGTACACCCCATTATTTTGCATCTATATGATATGCATTCATTAAGAGGGAGTTTTATTTCTACCTTCTAAAGAACAGAAACCAGTTAGAGGTTTTTTTTTTTATATAGTTTTCCACTAGAGATTTGCTTTGTTTGTCACCAAGGGAACAATGCAACTCCATGATCGAAACCATTTTGCACTCAATACTTTGAACATAAATTATCTTTCTGGCAAGAAGTCCCATGAGTCCTGTAAACTGAAGTCACAGAACAGTATACACTTTGTAAAATGCTGCGTGTGTCTCATAATTCTTTTCTAACTTTGTAGGCTCAGTCATCACACATACAGTATATTAGCCAATACATTTTTAGGAGTTGCATGGAGTGAAACATTATTGTAGAAGCCCATAAAATTCAGCAAAAATGGAATAGTAATGAGTACATAAAGTATGGAAAAATGTATTCACATCCATACTACAAAATGTAATAGTGTTTTATTTTGCTATTTCCTAAGCTCAAGCATTCTGGGTAAGGCGTAAGAAATCACATGCGGGAGAATATTAAGGGATCTGACATGAGGCTATGATTTTCAAATTGCCTTCATGATCCTTTAGTAAGTCATAACACTTGTTAGTAAAATGAGGGTTAAGCCTCGTACACACGATGCAAATTTTGGACGACAGAACGTCCGTTTTTTTGCTGGATGCTGTTTTCATGTCGAAAGTGAAGAGCGTACTAACAGTACAAAAATTTTTGTACGACCGAATTCAACGTCAGAAGTGACGTAATGTGATCAATATTTTTGTATGTATTTTTCCTTTCTGAGCATGCGTAGCCGTGAAAATTGGATGCTTAGTTGCGTACGAAAATTTTTTTATAGCCTGTACATCCAGCTTTTGTCGTCCGAAAAATCAAAATCGGCTGTCTAAAGGATACTAACAGTAAGAATTTTGGACAACAGGCCATCGAACGGACATTCTAATCCGAATTTTGCATCGTGTGTACGAGGCTTAATAATCTGTGCTATCATGCAGAAAATGTATATTTACATGCAAATGCTAACCCAGGATACTTTCAAAAGAAAGCTCTCCTTTATCTTATGCAACCCCTATCCTTGACTGATTTGAGTGGCGCAGCTTCAAAATGCTGCTCAATGTACCCTACATCGATAACAAAATGGATACTGTCTTACCCAAGGTGAGCACATGAGGGAACTTGTAAGTGGGGGGCGTGGATTGACACCATACTCTACTAAGCAGTCCAGTATGGAAAAAGAACAATATGACAACACCAACAGCCAATTTAGACACAATTAGAAAAAGGTATATTAAAAAGGTGGGTGATGCAAATCATAAAAAAATTATAAATGTTTTTAATTACCATTTAGACCAGGGATATGCAATTAGCGGACCTCCAGCTGTTGCAGAACTACAAGTTCCATGAGGCATAGCAAGATTCTGACAACCACAAGCATGGCATGCAGAGACAGAATCATGATGGGACTTGTAGTTTTAAAACATCTGGAGGTCCCCTAATTGCTTATCACTGATTTAGACTGTCACAAAGATTGGTGATGATATCCTGAAGTTAGCAACTCAAAGCGACCATTTAGAATTTACCTTTCTGGTGAAAGAATATTACTTATTTCTAAGTTTCTACATTTTCCAACAGCATATACATTAATCATTGCCTTTTGAATAATAATTCTGATGGATATTTATAGAACAATCAAAGCCATTGTTTCCAATTTTTAGGGACTCTTTAATGACTGGAATAGTACCACTGGATTGGCATAAGGCCAACGCTGTTCCATAATAATAGAAAATCTTTTAAAAGTCTGTTCAAGCTGGTGCGACACTCACATCCTTTCAAAACCTACCCATCTGGGGGTCCAGCAAGACCCCACAGTTGCTCTATGACCTCAAACCATCTATTCTACCAAAACACATCCGCATAAAGTTCAGTGCTCCTACATCACGAAGATTTTATTTAAAAAGGGACCAAAGTCTTTACCAAGTAACTATAGACCTGTTAGTTTAACTTCTATAGTTGGGAAGATACTGGAGAGTTTAATAAAAAAACACATAGATGAGTTCTTGCTGTCAAAAAAGTATTTTAAGCAACAGACAGCATGGAGGACAGAAGTTGTCAGACAAATCTGATTTCTTTTTATGAGGAGGTAAGTAAAACCTTGGACAAAGGGGTGGCTGTGGATGTGGTAAACTTGGATTTTGGGGAGTGAGCCTTTTCTGATCCCAAATTGGATCGTTGTGCAAGAGATATAAGATAAACTAAAGGGAAATAGTTAATAGGTCATAAGATTAAAGAGAGGTAGAAACATATCGTAAAGGAAGCGAGACTGAGTCAATATGGAGGTTTGATAGCCACAGGGTAAGAACACTTCCAGAAGGGGTTTTAGGCAGTTGGCGCTTGCCAAAAGCCTTTTCAAATCTGAAGAGTTCTCATCATTCATATATGGTCGCTCCTACTTTTTCTTTCCCTGTTTATTGTCTTTTTTGCTCCATATATAGATAGGCTTGTATATCAGAGAAGAAGGGGAGTCAACGACAAGTGGGCCGGAGCTCAGGGCATCGCCATCTAGGTGATTACCTCCTTGCACAAACACCTCACTCCCGTAGCAGAGATTTTGTTCTATTTTTGAGGTGTTTCGGGTCTTTTCTTTTCTTTTTTTTTTTTTTGCAGATCGATCACACATAGAGTGCGTTCGGCGAGAGTGTTTCTAGTTGTGTTTCTGGGGAGATTGAAGATTAATATTGCTTTCGCACAAGAAACCCATTTTAAAAAATCCAAAACATTTAAACTAGGAGATAATAGATTCCCTTATGCCTACATAGTGCGTCAAATAGCTCAAAGGTGAAAGGGGTCTCAATCTTAATTTCTATGAATACTCCTTGGAAAAAAACAAGGGTTATAGATGATGGGGAGGGACGCCTCCTTTTGGTGCAAGGGACCCTATGTGAACAAAAGGTCACCCTAGTTAGCATGTACCTGCCCAACGAGGGCCAAGTCGCATGTCTAGAAGCCCTACTTTCTTTAGTGGAACAATATAAGGAGGGTCATGTAATATTTGGGGGGACCTGAACTTGGTGATTGATCCCTTATTGGATACATCAAGAGGAACTTTCCATATCTCTCACACAAAACTCCATAAATGCCAGCAGCTCTTTCAAGACCTCCAGCTGGTAGACAGCTGGAGCGTTCTAAACACATATGAGAAGGACTACACTTTCTATTATAATTATCATAAAACATATACATGAATAGACTACGTTATGTTCAATAAATCTGGGAGGGGTTCAGGGATGGGAATGGCACTGGAAACTGAACGAGAGTATCCTGGGCGAAGTCGTATAAAAACCAGATAGCTCAGGAATTGGATCAATTCTTTCTTGAAAATGAGGCAGAAGAGGTATCCCCTATGTGTCTGTGGGAGACACACAAATGTGTGATCCAAGGGACCTTCATTAGATTGGGCTCCCAGCGTAAGAAACTCCTTTCTTCCCAATTAAATCACTGTTAACGGAAATCCATTCTTTAGAAAGTCTGCATAAGAAATCTCAGGATTAACAAATTGCTGCTAAACTGCGGCAAGCAAGGGAGAATCTCAACTCTCTACTAAATGCGAAAGCAAAGGCTAAAATCATTCAGAGCCGCAGAGATGTTTATCAATTTGGGAATAAAGCAGGAAGACTGCTGGCTTAAGTATTACGGAGAGGGAGGGAGAGGAATTTTATTGTACAAATTAAAACAGAGAGAGACGTTATGGTGAAATCTTCTAAAGAAATTGAGTGGGAATTTAAAAAATATTATGCAGCCCTTTATAACATAGGACAAAATAGGACCCAGAGGCAGGAGGACAAATATAAAATGGCCAGGCGATACATAAAAGAATCCGGGATACGGGATGCCGACGCTCGCTAAAGAATCGATAGAGTAACTAAATAAGCCAATTACTGAGGAAGAGTTTATAAAGACCTTAGAGTCAATGAAAAAGGGAAAGGCCCCGGGGGAAGACGGATATACTTTGACCTACTTTAGAATTTTTGTGGATAAATTAGCGAAAAGATTTGTTCGGGTGTTTAATTCCTTGGGAACAGGAGTACAACAACTAAGAGAAATTTTAAGGGCAGATATATCGGTCATACCCAAATAAGGGAAAAATCCGGCCATATGTGCCAGTTATCGACCTATATCCTTATTAAATATAGATCTGAAATTTTTTACTAAAATTTTGGCCGAAAGGTTGAACAAATACATGACATCGTTGGTCCACCCGAGTGGGGTTTCTCCGAGGGAGAGAGGGGAAAGAAAACATACAAAGAGTTCTAAATGTAATCCACTTTGCGTCCAGTAAAAAGTTGCCACTAGTGCTTTTTTCCGCTGATGCGGAAAGACCATTTGACAGAGTGGATTGGTCCTTTATAAAGGTTACTCTATTATATTCAGTACCATCGGCCAGAGTCAAGGTGAATGGTAGTTTCTCAGAAGATTTCCCCATTCGGAACAGTACACGCCAAGGGTACCCATTGTCTCCCCTCATTTTAATTCTTACACTGGAGCCCTTTCTATGTACAGTGCGGGCAAGCCAACAGATAAGGGGAATACTGACTAAAGGGCTGGAGCATAAAGTAGCTGCGTATGCGGATGATTTGATCTTTTACTTGTCTAACCCAAAAAAAAATCTCACCACAGAGCTAACTCAACAAATAGTGAATTATCCACCTTTAAGGTGAATTACGCAAAATCTGAGGTGTTAGGTTTAAATATAGTATCCAAAATGAAACAGCAGATAAGTGAGATCTGTAGCTGTAGGTGGTCAAATTCTCACATTCAGTACCTAGGAACTAAAATCCCTACAAAGGCAAGTAAAATCTTTGAATTCAAATTTGCCCCACTTCTTCATCAATTCAAAACTGACTTTATTAAATGGGATAAAGAGATTCTCACCTAGTTTGGTCGGTCCAACGCTGTTAAAATGAATATAATGCCTCGTCTGATTTATCTTCTTCAATCTTTGCCAATAAGTATACCCATGAGTTTTTTAAAGGACTTATGTGTAAAATTCTCTAAATTTATTTGGGCGGGTAAACCAGCGCGGCTGAGTAGAGCTATTTTGACACTTCCAAAACCAAAAGGTGGGATTGGTTTCCCCGATCCAATAAAATATTATGAAGCAGTCCATCTATCCAGAGTAATGGAATGGTGTGCTCAAATTAATAACCCCAAACAATGGGTTCAGTTACAAGAGGCAACAGTGGGCCTCTAATTGACAAGTTTACCTTGGTTGGCAAAGGAAGATATCCCGGACGAGGCAAGGCATCATCCTTTGGTAAGGCAACACTTAAGGTAGTAAGGCCACTTTTTAAATACACAAACCTGTCCTCCTAGCCCAACCCCCTTATCCCAATTGTAGGTAACCCAGCCTTCCAGGCTGGCAGCAAAGACAGTCAATTTGAAGCTTTGAGGAGGCAAGGCATTTTTCGCCTTATACATTTTAGTCAAGACAACAGATCAATGACTAATGCCAGCTGTAGGAGAGAGTTTCAGGACAGATTAGATTTCCTCCACTGTGCCCAGTTAAGCACCTTTGTCAGGGAAGTTTGTGGGACGGGTGTAGATTTGAGAGCCCTGACAACATTTGAACAAGCTTGTATGTCAGGGGAACCAGCGAAACACTTATTGTAGTTTTTGTAAGCTATGTTGATATCGGCCACAGCCCCACAAAATCTTCCATTTCTCGCTCATTGAGAAATGGATTTGGATACCAAGTTCACGCAAAGGCAAAAAAATAGAATCTTAATGTTTGCACACAGGGCTTCAGTGGCTAGCAGATAACAGGAGGGGGGTATAAACTTCTCACAAAGTGGTATCAGACGCCTGCAGTTTTACATAAGCGGTTTCCCCAGATCTCAGACAAATGTTGTGCTGCCAAGAATCAGACTCTAATACATATCTTCTGGGACTGCTGGAAATTGAAAGAGTTCTGGGAGATGGTAAATGGGGTGGCGGAGGAATTGACAGGGATGTCCCTTGGGATGAAGCAGGCGGCATACCTATTAAATGATATTAGAAATTGTATTATATTATATTAGAAAACTATTAGAAAACTAACTAAAAGACCAGATTCCGAGAGTAGTGGTTAAAGTGTTTGTTAAGCCACTTGTATGAAAAGTTCCCATCCGCTCTGTATTATAAGTTGCCCTGTGTCTGTGTTATAACATATATATATTTCTCTGTATAGATATCACACCTTCTTACTAGGATTGGTTGTCGTTTTTCAGCTTTTCTCTCTCAGCTCAGAGTTCTTGAAGGTGGGGCTGAGCACTGCTGCTGACGTCAGCTGGAGAGACAGAGCCGCTATCTATATAGATAAGAATATTTCTGATATAACACTGACACAGGGAACTTATTCTTCTAATACAGAGGGATAGGAGCTTTTAGAGTTAATTATGAGAGCAGAGAAAAGCTACGAAAGGAACAGGGAGGGGGAGGAGGGGGGAGTTGAAGACAGGCACACAGGAGATAGGAAAGCTGGGAGTGACATAACCTGCATAGACCATGGGGCTCTCTTCTCCACCAATCGGGAAATGGGTAACATACCAACGCTTCCTGATTGGCAGAGAGGCGGTTCAGTGTTAGAAAGGTAAATATTAATTTGCCTTTCTAACACATGTGAGTGGTCTTGCGGCGCCATGCTGTGCACCACAAGCCACTCTATGTTGAAGCCTATTAGAGCCTACAACTCTAATGAGATGCTTCAAAGAACCCCCCATCCCCGGGAATTCATGTGGCTGGCACCTCAAAAGGGCCAGCCGCATGAATAGGGGGTGGTCGCGGGCGGCCATGGATAGATTCATGCTATGCATGAATCTATCCATGGCATAGAGGGGGTGGCGAGAACAGAGGGGGCGGCACCCGTGCGCCCTTAATGGACAGGCCGCCACTGGCTCTGAACACTTGATTTGAATAACTGTTCCGGTCAGTGACTCAAAAAGAGAGACAGCAACACAGCCAGGATTCTATCTATGGCAGCTTCTATATTTTTCTTAGGACATATTTTCATTAAGCACTTGTGCATTCACTCTTGCCATAGTGCTGTTTGAATGTAAGAACCCACAATTTTTCTTGCCTGTATGCACAGCTGTCCTAGTTGCCACTGTTCTCAAATTTCATTAATCACTCTCTTCAATTGCCATTATTGCCATCACCAAGGACTCATGCATTTATGTGTTTGCAGGCAAATAATATGCCTAGCATTAAGTGCATTGGCGTACATTGTATTTTCCACGCAGGTTAACTCCGAAGCACAGAAGTATCAGCATTTACACAAGTACAAGGGAGTACAGCCATTTACTTCTATGGCCAACTGTAAAGCACACCTGTGGCACCTTTCATTTTTCGGTGTAAACAGACACAAGTCTGTTTATATACGCCTCTAAATAGAGAAGAAAGGACGGTCTGATCGGTTCGACTGAAAAACAGACAGACAGACCCAATCGGACCGCTCATGTGAAAGGGGCCTTACACTAGGCATATTTTATGCCTGCAAACATCAATACACATAGAGCCTAACAGTGTTCATACCTGCACCAATGGTCTGCATCTTTTGCCACAGCCTTTAAACAGCTATGCAAGCATGATTTTTAGGTTCTGGGGCCTCTGCAGCAATTAAATTGCCATAAGTACCATTACTTATGGCAAGCTACGTTAAGAGCCATACATTAATCATTAAATATACTTAAGGCACCTATGGGCTCTTTTGTACATTTCCATGTTGTTAATTGTACTTTTTTCTTCTTCTTTTTCCTCCTCTTTTTGTAAATTTCTATAAATTTCTTTGATGAAAATGTCAAGAAAAATATATTAAACAGAAGATGAGCAATTAATATTCCTTTCTATCATCCATAACAGAAGGGCAAATGTTAAGACTTAACAATGGAAATCTCTTAGAAATAAAACTGAAAAAAATAATCTATGACTTATTTTCCCCTGTATAGACACTGACTGATTTATTTTTGAATTTTCACAGGTACTGGATTTGTTGTGGAATATAATATCATGCGATCTTCAGTTCACATGGGAACGCTCAAGTCAGCTGATGCACAGTGAGGACAAAGTTGTGTGCTCAGTTCCTTTTAAGGTAATCACTCTAAGCTATGAAATCTGTAAATCAGCATTCTGTAGGAATATACAATTTTCATAATATAGGAAGAGTTTTATTATTTTTTATTTAAAGTGTAAAACCATTAATATAATTTGAAGAGCAGGTCATCAAGCCTCATTTATTTGCATATTTGTGGCCATCAACAAGTTATTTTCAGTTAATTATATAGAAACATGTAATCGACTGACTGATGCTCCACATAGACAAGCAGATGTTTCTATGAGAAAGATGGACAGAGAAACTTCTGTTTTTGAACTCAGTGCCACATCTTAGTGCACATTGTGCAATTGGCCTGAAAAGAGTTGTCAATGCTATCTATCACTTCCTTTTCTTTTTTTTATAAGCAGAGGAATGGATTCACCTGGTCCAATGGCTCGAAAGCTCCTTGAGGAATAACGCTTACTTCTGACATCAAAGCGTATATGTGTATGCCTAGTGTATGCTCCAGTGATCTTATCCTTGCCTGAAAATCACATTAGGATGTCAAATCAGTGCCACCAACAGGAGATGTAAAATATAAAGTCCAGTCTAAAACTAAGGATAGAAGAAAGACAAATAAAGTTTAGATAAATGATTTTATTTACAGACAGCGCAGCAGCCAAGGGATTGTGAAGCTGGGTGGGCAGAGCCTGAGGGCGATTCCCAAAACTAGTTCTTCATGCAATCAACAGCAAATGGTAAGCAGATCCATAGCCAAAATACAGCCTACTATTGGACATAGGATCTGCCCACTTCCTGCTCTCAATCACAAGTAGAGAGTGAACCCGATGGGGAACTCGTGTCACAGCTTCCCCATTAGGCTCCACCCACTATTAGCATCACTGTTTGCTAGGAGGTTGTCAGCTATGAAACTGACAGCATACTTAACAACCAGTGACAGGAGGAGAGGGGAAGAGGGTAGCTGCAGCAGATGTGCCTCCTACTACACAGCGTATAGAGACAGACACTTTGGCCTGTCTCTGTACTTCAATATTAGCACCACTTTATAAAGGTGGCACTATTAGAAATTACCTAAATCTGCCACATGTGTTGGTAAAGCTACCAAAATGGATGGCAGGAATTTATGAATCTGGTGCAAGACATTTTAAAGGGCCATAGCGCCAGAAAAGTGTCATTAGGGCTTTATTGAATTCCCCCAATTAAATGTTGTTACAAATAACTTTCTTGAACCATTTAATTTACTACATCTCTCTAGCATACTCAAAGGTAGTAGTTGATAAACTATTGGTCTAAAACAAATCTGTATCTAAAAAGTACAAATGTAAACAAACAATTTCTTGGACATTAAATGTATTGGCAGCTTATGGTGCTCACACATGCTTCAGTATTTTAGTTAATAATCTGGTCATGTAGATATGTCGATTGTATAAACAAAATGTTGTGTTGGCATTTTTCTATTTTTATAAATCAAACGGTTTAGCGAAATTGAAGTGCAATTGATGGAAACCCTTGGAGAATTATTGATCCTGTTCAACAGGGTTGTATTTTGTGTGGTTTTATCAAACAAATGTTTCTTCATTTTGATATTTTTGTGGCATGCAGAGACAAAATCAGCTGAATGATGATTTGTTAAAAAATGATCCTAACTACATAAACAGCATATGTGATGCATCAAATGAATTAATGGTTGTGTTTTGAGTTATTTTGAGGGGACAGCAAATTTACATTGTTATACAAAATGTACACTCACTACTTTAGATTGTAGCAAAGTGTCATTTCTTCGGTGTTGTAACATGAAAAAGATATAATAAAATATTTACAAAAATGTGAGGGTGTACTCACTTTTGTGAGATACTGTATGTAGTCTAAGACATCATAAGCACTTACTGATAGATAACCTGGTAGATAAACAACCTACTGTTGTTCCATAATTCACTAGTTGAAGTAGTGTTATCATCATGTAGATTGTATGAACTCACCAGAGAGATATGTACTCCCATTCATGATAACTGATCACAGTATATTCTAATGAATGTTTTTATATTCAGTGTTTGCCTTGTTTTGTTAACATTACCATGAGGAATGCCATTTCTGACTTGCTTTTAAAGACTCAGGATTGAGAGCTGTCACACTGACCTAACTACCTAGTTTGTTGCTAACCTTCAAGAAACAAACAGCCGGAAACGTTTTGATTTATTTCCTTCATACTTATTCTGAGCTTCTGGTTGCTTCATGTGTCTGAAGGGGATTCTCAGTAACCTTGCTGTTGAGAAGTGGGATAGCACACTATTAGGCTATGCTAGACAGTGCACCCCCTGAGGCCTCCACTTGGTGAAGAAGGATCCTAGGGTACCCAACTGTGTTTCAAACCTGGTCTAGCTAGGGGCCAGTGGTGGATAGGCAGGGAAAGAGCTATCCTGGAACCACAAGAAAACTTCAGGCCTGAAGTGACTGGTGGCAGGCGACATGGCAAGTGACATCTGCATTTGGTGGCAGGTGACGTGGCAAGTGACAATCTGCATATGGTGGCAGGCGACGTAGCTTTTCCATCATTTTCTTCCACACAGCCATTCCTCCGTGCCAAAAAGTTTTGGGACCGTTGTTCTAAAAGATGATTTTGGGGGCCTGAAGGAGGAGGTAGGCTTCATAAGACAAGACTTGCAAAAGATCAGAGAGCATACCACGGCAGTTGAGAGCAGAATAAGTGAGGTGGAAGATAAGCTTAATCCAGTATTCTCAATCCACAGCAAAGCTGGCTAAGGCTACAGAGATGTGGGCAGAAGATATTGAGAACTCCCTGAGACGTAACAATGTCCGTATAGTTGGGCTCCCCGAAAAAGTGGAGGGAAGGGATTCCACAGAATTTGTGGAGTGCTGGCTCCTCAAGATATTTGGCAAGGAAGTCTTTACTCCATTGTACTCAATGGAGCAGGCGCACCGTGTGCCCCCCAGGCCCCTTCCTCCAGGTCACCCACCATGAACCCTCCTCGTCTGTTTGCTGAACTACAAAGACAAGGAAATTATCCTTCGTCAGGCCAGGCAACAGAGAGATATAAAGTTTAATGCGGCCAGGATATCCTACTACCAAGATTTTTTAGTGGAAGTACAGCTTAGCCAGGCCTGCTTCGCAGATGTTAAGCTTCAGCAACTTCAAGTCACTTACACGCCACGCTATTCCCAGCCAAACTTCAGATTGCAGCGAAAGGGCAAACACAGTTCTTTGAGTCACCTGTTGACGCTTCCGAATGGCTGGATGCATACGAACAAGCCTTGTGCCAGGAGAGGAGATATGCGGCAGAGGATGACTAATGATCTGCCCCATCTACACACATGAGAGATATCAAGTTGCTGTTCGGGTTATGCACCTGATATCACACCGTTAGCTGGGAGATGCTTTACCCTACTTTTTTCAAGCAGAGGGCGACAAATTTTGCTATACATTGGAAACCACTCTCTCTTGCAAATTACAAGTCCTGGTGGTAGCCGACCACAGGACATATAGATGGAGCAATTTGTTGTCCTCCTTGTTTGTCCACCAGTTGGACTCCTTATTACCCCTTTTCTTGTTGTTTTTTTTTTTGCACTATGTCATTCTACATATGGCCAATCCGGGTCCCCTTACCTGCCACACCAGGCAATTCTAATGACCACATGGATGTAACTTGTGATGTTCTCACTGTGCAGTTGCACAGACCTGTTATAACTTTTTATATGCATATAGCCAGAGACTATTACCATTTTATACATAATCCAGAGTGGCTGTTCTTCAGACACTACCCCACTTCAATGCGGCATTATTTTGTACCAACTGTAGGGTCCCTACAGACCCCTGGGAATTCAATGAACTAGCTCCCAGATTGTCCACTGCTTGGTGTGCTTGTGGGTGTTTCCTCCTGCTGCCCATATACTGCCACCTACAGATGGCTGCTATCCCAATTGTTTCCTGGAACATTAGGGGGCTTCAGAAACCACTTAAGTGAACTATGGTTTCTGCGGCTCTTAGAAAGCATTTACCTGCTATTTGTGCCATGCAAGAAACTCACCTTACACCTGATACACTCTTACCTCCTACTCAAAAGGAGTGAGTGTATTGGTGCATCATAACCTGGACTTCCAAGTGTATGATACTCTCATTGATGCTGATGGTAGATACATATTTCTGTTGTGTCGAATTTTCCTGCTCAAATGTGTATTAGCATTCATATATATACCACCTCCATTTAGTTCAGAGGTTCTCAGAGTGTTACTGACCTACCAGATGGGCAATCTTGGGGTTCCTTTACTTGTTGTGGGTGATCTGAACTGTATTCTTGATTGTGCATTGGACAAACACCCTCCAATCCCAGTAAGGAATGGCAACAGCCGGACGGCGCTTCTGAAATTCATGGATGAGGTGGAGTGGATAGACCCATGGCGTTCCCGACACCCCACAGAGGAGCAGTATTCATGTTTTTTGAAAACACACAATTCCCTGTCTAGAATCGACCTTTGCTTGTGTACACCGCCGGCCTTTCTTTTAATTGTTGATATCCAGTATGCACAGAGAGGCATCTCTGATCATTCCCCGATACGAATATCTCTAAATGCTAAAGCCCCTTCTACTCTATCGGGGGGCACCAAGGAAGCTTAATGCTTTTTGGCTACATCTTTTCCCTTCTCACGCCTCAGTAGCTTACCAGATATTGGTATTTTGGTTGCACCACTCCGAGGGTTCTAAATATAGTGTAACCTGGGAGGCCTTTAAAGCACATTTGCGGGTTCTGTTCATGTCAGAAATTGCCGCTCTTAAGAAAGCTTTGAGTTCCCTAACAGACCAATTTGCACAGCTGGTGGGTCTGTTGTAAGCTGAGTTTATAGCTAACCCTTCTGATAGCACTTGAGATGCGTGGATTTCTGCACAAGAGGCACTGAATCGAGTGGATACTTCGGCTGCGGATAAGGAGTGTTTCCTTAATAGATCGTTTTTTTATGAAAAGGTGGAGCAGACTGGTCGCCTTTTAGGATAGTTCAGTCCCACCAAACATCTCCGTCTATTGGTGGTGGGGAGTTGTAAACTCCCCAGAGTCAATTATGTATGAACTCATAGGGTTGTATTCGGACCTCTACCAATCCAAACAAAAACATTCCCTAGACTCTATACATGCATATCTGCAGGGTGTGGATTTACATCACTTATCAGACTCATAAAGGAGGTTGTTAGACTCTACTATAACCCTGGAGGAACTGCATTTGATGATCAGTTCATTCCCAAACTCCAAGGCACCAGGAGACGATGGCCTCCCAATTGAGGTTTATAAGCAGTATGGAGAGGTTATCCTTCTGCACCTCCTAAAGATCTTTAAGGAGGCTAGGAAGACTCAGAGTCTACTTGACTCCATGTCTAAATACAATGTTGTTTTGTTGTTTAAACCAGGGTAAGACCCACTAGATTTAGGTTTATATAGGCCTCTCTCTCTCTTCTACAAACTGATATAAAAATCCTTGCAAAAGTGCTGGCCTTGCGATTGAATAAAGTGATTGCTACTATAATACAGTCAGCCCAATCTGGGTTTATACCTCAAAGATGCACTTCAATTAATTTACGCAGGTTATTTCATAATCCTCAGTCTCAAGCAGATAACCGTGGAGCATTGCTGTCGTTGGATGCTCATAAAGCCTTTGACAATGTTGAATGGCACTACCTGTGGGCCACTATGGAAAAATTTGGTTTTGGGAAGATTTTTCTTTCATGGGTAAAATTATTGTAAAGCTCTCCGCAAGCGACCATTAGAGAGGCGGAGCATATTTCTCCCATTTTTTCCCTAGGTAGGGGCACTCACCAGGGTTACCCACTGTCCCCTTTACTTTTCACCATAGCTATTGAGCCTTATTTGGGCCAATCCATCTATATATGGGTTTAAATATGGAGATATTCAAGATAAAATAATGCTATATGCGGGTGACAACATGCTCCTCCTGGGAGATATTGATGCCTCTCTTTGGGAGGCCATGGCTGTCATCACTCATTTCGGGGAATACTTTGGACTCACTATCAACTGGTCGAAATCTTTTATTATGCTTTTAGATGATGCCTCTGGCTCTACAGGGCCAGTTCTCCATAACATTCCTATTTCCTGAAGCTTTAAGTATCTGGGCATATACCTTACCCCTAGGCCACTTGACTATGTGCACTTGAACTTGTCCTCCTTACTTACTAGTATTAGAGATAAGGCCAACATTTGGTCTAGACTGGTCACCTTTATGTAACACATGGTAATGCTGTGCGGTGAAACAAAGCTACATGTGAAGTGGCCTTAAATAATTGTTTTTGTTGCTAACTGGTGTCTATCATTATATTACCATATCATTACAAAGCTCCTATATGTCTGTAATAATATACATGACCGGCAGGGTTAGACCTTGCACATATGTCATTAAATGCCAACACTTTTTTTTTTAAACACAATTTATGTGAAGAGAATTGAGAAATGCTTTCATTTTTTCCATTATATGTCCATTTGCTAGCAGAGACGTTATTCTATTCTATAAGGCATTATAAAACAACAGATATAATTATGTCTGACAGTATAATTTATGTTTAATAAGTTACTATGGCAGCAGCGAAGCTGGGGCTCTGATTATATTTCCCTTATTGCTCGCACGCTAATGGATACAAGTTGGATAAGTGAAATTGCAACTATAGCCCGTTGCTTCTTTTCATATCATTAGTTATGGGAGTTGGCTGCAGCTATGATGCTAGTACTGATTATGTATACATTACAAATAAAAAATTACAAAAGGTGTCAGGAGACTGCCAGTATATACAATGTAAAAGAAAAAAAAATGGAAACAACCTGCTTATCAGGTAAAGAGCATTTTGGACCAATTTTAGACTGCACATCCTCTTATTTCCCTCTCTCTCAATATATATACAGAATATATATATATGGCCTGATATATATATATAGATATATATATATATATATATATATATAGATATATATATAAATATATATATCTATATATATATATATAGATATATATATAGATAGATAGATAGATAGATAGATAGATAGATAGATAGATAGATAGATAGATAGATATAGATATACACAAACAGCATCTGTCAGATGTGGATGGAGTGTATCTGCCACATAGGATTTTGCAGCTCATAAAATAAATCGAAGTATCCACTTGATTCAGTGCCTCTTGTGCAGAAATCCACGCAGCTCAAGTGCTATCAGAAGGGTTAGCTATAAACTCAGCTTACAACAGACCCACCAGCTTAGTACAGTCAAGCACAAGCAGATATACTCATTAAGAGGTTCATTGATAAGGGATATAAAAAGAAAGAAATGGAAAAACTGAAGGAACAAGTAAGGAATATAGATAGAGCATCACTTCTGGATAAAAAAGAAAGGAAGACACAGAATGTGGCCGAGTTCGCTTTCCTTACTGGATTTAAGCAACAATACAAACAGATGGAGGGTATTATTAAGAAACAGTGGCCTATCTTAACCGCTTGCCGACTGCTGATCGGCAATTGACGGCGACAGTGTGGCGCTCCTGCGCAAATCGCCGTCATATGTGTCTTACCGTGTCCGGGGAGGGCCAGGGAGCGGGTGCGGCGGATTCGATCTCCGTCGGCCACCCGCGATGCCCCCCCCCCGGAGTGAAACAACGGAGGTCCGTGTAAGTAAACACGGACCTCCGTTCTGTGAGGGGGAAGGGCTGTGATCACAGCCTTCCTCTACATGGAAGCTGTGATCACTTCCCTTCCCCAGCTAGGGCAGTCCCCCCACAGTTAGAACACGCCCAGGGAACACAGTTAACCCTTAGAGCGCCCCCTGCAGGTTATCCCCTTCACTGCCAATGGCATTTACACAGTAATCAGTGTATTTTTATAGCACTGATCGCTGTATAAATGCCAATGGTCCCAAAAAAGTGTCAAAATGTTCCGACATGTCCGCTGAAATATCGCAGTACCGCCACCATTACTAGTAAAAAATAAAAAAAAAATAAAACCCCAGAAATGAATTCTCATCATCCGTAAATGCGACCACTTTTGCGCAAACCAATCAATAAACGCCGATTGCGATTTTTTTTATCACAAATATGAGGAAGAATATAAATCGGCCAAAACCGATTTTTTATATTTTTTTTTTGGATTTGTATTTTAGCAAAAAGTAAGAAATTTGGGTTTTTTTGCAAAATTGTCGCTTTTCTTTTGTTTATAGCGGCGATCAGAAATGATGCAGCGGTGATCAAATATCACCAAAAGAAAGCTCTACTAGCGGCGATATTTGTTTTCTTTTC
>BLSH010238979.1:540979-560511 GCA_018402905.1 Glandirana rugosa
TAATAAACCCCCCCCCCCCCCAGGAAGATAGGTCTGTTCCCTGAAATTAAAGGTTTTTTTAGATGTCAGAAATTTGGGTTTTTTTGCAAAATTGTTGCTTTTCTTTTGTTTATAGCGGCGATCAGAAATGATGCAGCGGTGATCAAATATCACCAAAAGAAAGCTCTATTTGTGGGAAAAAAAGGACGCAAATTTTGTTTGGGTACAACGCCGAACGACCGCGCAATTTTCAGTTAAAGCAACGCAGTGCCGAATCGCAAAAAGGGCTCTGGTCCTAAAGGGGGAAATCCTTCCGGGGCTGAAGTGGTTAAAGTCCGACAGAGTACTGAGGGACCTCCTACCAGCAGGACCAAAATTCATATACAGGAAGGCTCCCAACATTAGAAACAGACTTGTACATAATGTAATAAACCCCCCCAGGAAGATAGGTCTGTTCCCTGAAATTAAAGGTTTTTTTAGATGTCAGAAATGCCTACCCTGTAGGAATAGCAAACCACAAGCAAGGAAAAAAGAATCCTTCGCATCTACTTCCTCAGGCAAACAATACAGGATTAACCAGCTCATTACATGCAGAAGCACCCATGTGATAGAATGTCCATGTCAGTACCAATATGTCGGGAGGACCACGAGACCTCTATGAGTGCGCATCAGAGAACACATCAACAACATCAAAAAAGGATATCCGAAACATAGCCTTTCCAGACACTTTAAAGAAGCCCATAATAGGAACCCCGCCTTTATGTCCTTCTATGGCATAGGTCATGTAAAGGAATACTGGCGGGGAGGAAACAGGAAGACAAAGATCTCCCAGAATGAAACAAAATGGATCTATCTTTTAAATTCCTTACAACCCTATGGACTCAATATAGATATTGATCTAAACTGCTTTATCAAAAATGATTGAAGCCTTCTCCTTCTTCTTTTGTTCTTGACTGTACTAATAGGAGTTTATATTACCCTTTTATGATCTAGGAACTCCCTACCTGCAATTTCCTACTTTTAATGGGTACATCTAAATATTCTCCCGTTCCTCATCCATTCACTCATTTTTTAATTTTTTCTTGTTTCTTCCAAGTTCTCCTCTTTCATATAGCCCTGGGGTTTTTTTTTTCCCCCTTTTGTGTTTGGGCTTGCTTTTTAACCGCGTTGTTTTTTTTAAAATTATAAACCTATATAAAACAATCCTTTCCATTGCCCCTCCATAGAAAAGGGTATATAGAACTGGGCTATCTAAGGAATTACCTCTGAAGATTTTTTTCTCGCGAGATACACCCATATAAAATTTTTTCCCTCTTTTATTCACATATTTTCTTGTAAATGAATTAGACATATACCTCTTCCTCTCTCTCCATAAACATTTATCACAAAACCCTCTACCTAATGATACATAAGGCCTAGGGATAGGAAGGACAGCAGGTCCAAGATGTTCGGCATTTACATCCATACTTCCCCTTTCTTTACATTCCCTGACTTTTTTAACTATGGTTTTTATACATAAAATATGCATTTTTTTTATATATATATATACATTTTTTTACACAAGAGCCCCTACTATGTTGCTTGACATATTCATTTTTATATACATATATATTTTTCCATATTTTTATATTTGTATCCTAATATGGGAAGTGCCCTTGTCTATATATGCCCGTTTTGGTTTTGTTTTTTTTTCTTCGGTTTTAACACACATATATATATATATATATACATTAACATATTTATATACACATTTTTATATTATATAAAGTTTGGGTTATATTTTAATATTTTTCTTAATAAAGTTGTATGTATTATATTATGAGAAGGATGATGATCATAAATTATGGACTGGGAGCACTAAGATGGCTACCATTGATCATGTGAACAGGGGTTGCTGGGTTACCACTGTATATAAGGCCGGAGAGTGCTCTAAGATGGCACCGCCTCCGATGACGTCTCTATGACGAAACGCGTCAGTCGGAGCCAGAGAGCGTCATACGCACTTCTGGCACGAACCAGTTGGAACGCACGGAATTTCCAGATTCGCTGGTCTGACTTCTCAGGGGCCTCCCAAGAGCTGAATGTGAGTGTATACTATACGTTTTTATTGCCTTCGATATTCTACACTATGGGATCTTTCTGTTTCATGTGGACCCCCTGATCTGATCTGGGCTGAGACGCGAGCACCATCCTTGGTTTTTACACGTCAAACGCAGCGGGATCGGTGAGTGGGATGTGTTGCGGGGGAGCACGTTGCTATACCTCCTACCCACTTCACCTCCCATCCCTTACTTGTGTGACTGCATTGGGACATTGTAATTTTCCAGAACTGTCAGCAGGGGCCGCTCCTGTACAAGGACTCCACGGTTTTTTTGATTTTGCACCTGTTCACTTTGCACTTTAGGGATTTGATAGCACTGCAGTTCGGCCATATCCGAACGGATATATCTAGGTGATATAATGTAATTTTCCTGATCTATGTTTACCACACATGTGCACACTCATTAATCATACAGCACTGCACGGTTTCTTCAAGAGTTTATTGGTATATAATACATTTCTATTCCTTGCACACATGGTGCATTTTTGCACAGACATGCACACACCCATTTTTTATTATATGGTTTTATAATCTCATCTGCATTGTCTATACACTTTATATTTATATAGCATTTTTCACGTTTCTGAGGCAGCGCCACCCCCACTCTTTCTTTATTCATACACTCTTTGAGCACCTATTGGTTGTTCCAGTGGGGGCAGCAGCCTTTTTCTCTGGTTTGGTATACATATACATTTTTTTGCCCTTTATGATATAGCAGCGCCATACCACATTTCCTTATACCTACTATCTGTAACAGGATGCAGAGGGTTAAGCACTGGCCACACCTTGTTCCCCACCTGGGGTATATTTTGTCCTTTTCTTGGCTTAGGCGTCTTTCACACGGGCGTTCTGTTTTTTTCATCTATTCAGACATGTTTTTTTTGTTAGAAAATTGGATGAAAAAACGAATCTGGACTTTTTACATCTGTTTTGTAAATCCGTTTTTTCTAACGAATTTCTAATTTTTGAAATGATTCGAATTCAAATCAGTCAACCAATCTGAATTTTATTTTAAGAATAGCCGTGTCCTTAATAACTGATGAGTCATCAGCTGTCAGCGGGATTTAAAAAATTGTGAAAAAAACTGAGTGGGGGTTTCCCCCCCCAATCCATCCCAGGCCCTTTGGGTCTGGCATGGATTTTATGGATTTTAAGGGGAACCCCACGCCAAAAAAGCCAGGATCTGGGGGCACCCTTGTTAAAGAAGGCTTCCAGAGTCCAATAAGCCCCCCCGCCCCACCACCCAGGGTTGTGTCCTTGTCTCCATCAACATGCAGAGTCCCCCTGCTCCAAAGCACACCCCCATGTTAAGGGCATGTGGCATGGTATGCTTCAGAAGGAGGGGACACTCTCTCGCCCCCCCCTTTCCTGGCCTGCCGGGCTGCATGCTTGGATAAGGGTCTGGTATGGATGTTGGGGGGAACGCCACACCATTTTTAGTTTTTATATTTTGGCCTGCAAAATCCATACCAGACCCAAAGAACACTGGTGGGTGCTGGCTCCTAACAATGGATGCAAAAATGGACCGTTTGTCCGATGACATCCATTTAGGTCTGCTTTCATTTTTTTAAACACAGGACAAATAGGGCTTTCTTCAGTTTTAACAAACGTGTGTTAACGTGGACAGATGTCAGCGGATGTCAATGATGATCATCAACTAACATCCGCTTGCCCATAAAAACAAATGGGTGTCCGTTTTTCATCCGCCAACGGAGGAAAAACAGACAAGTGAAATGCCCGTGTGAAAGGGGCCCTAATCAGTTGTTGTTGGAAAGGATGCAAGCAGGGTGTGATGAAACATGTCTGAAGCAGATACAGCATGGTTTCACTACAAGCCAAGAGACCGAGATCTAATTCATATGGGCATTATCTGTTCAGTCTTGTTTTTTCAAAGAAAAAACGGATTCATTTTACATCAGTTAACATTTGTTTTTGCATCTTTCTTCAGTTCAGTTTCAGTTTCTTTTATTGCACTTTTTTCATGCTGGATGTGAGTACTGTATATGATTTTTTTTTTTTGCTAAAAAACAGATCTTAACTGAATGGACATTAATGGACATCATCCATTTACATCTGTTGTAATCTCTTACAACGGACCTGGTCTCTACCTTTTCCGCTTAAAAAGATGGAGCTGAACAAATAAGGATTTAAATGGATGCAAGGGGATGCAAATCTGTTTACATATGTTTGTCCATATAAATGAATTGCCGTCAAAGGATTGATAAAAAATGGACAGACGGAACACTTGTGTGAAAGGGACCTCTTCATTCTTCTATTGAACTTTTGTTTTGGGTCTTGTTTTGTTGTAACACTAATAAACATGAACAGGAAGCCCTTAAACCCATTTTACACTTGGAATACTGTTCTGCAAGCTCTCTGCTGCTTCCATTGTTTTCCTTGGTGACACCCTTTCAGGCATAATGAGCCACCTCCTACAAAAGATGACATCCCAAGATGATGTGAATGCTTTCTTATGCACTTTTGAGAGAAATGCGAAGGGGCAGGCCTGGCCTAATGATCACAGGGTTGCACTTGTTGTGCCACTATTAGCAGGGGACTCCCAAAAGGTGTACATCGACTTGACCACTGAGGATGCACAAGACTATGACAAACTAAAAGCTGAGATCTTGCAGCATCTGAGGGGTCATAACCTCAGTGAGGGTGCAGCGAGTACACAGCTGGAGTTACAAGGCCGATGGAACCCCTGTTCCCAAATGTATGACTTACTCAACCTGGTTGAACATTGGCTGCACCCCAAAAGTACTCATAGGGTCTCAAATAGTATAAAGAATCACCATGGACAGATTTCTGAAAGCTCTATGTCTAGAGCTCCAGAGGTACGTAGGTCAAGCTGATGCACAGTTGAAGGATGAACTGGTTGAGCTGGTGGAATGCTACTTTGCTGCAGAGGACTGCTTTGCTGGGTCTATATTTCGAAGATTCCTAACAGCCCAAAGGCCACCTCCAGTCACAACCAGTTCAAAACCAGCATCAGAGACGTGAAAGCCACAAATGGAAGCACAGAGAGGCTGCCAAGAATGATCAAAGGTCCACCACTGAAAGGCCCCATGTGGGAAGTTCCAGCAGAACCCACAGGCATCCTGTTTGCGATGCAGCAAGCGGGGTTACATTGCCACCAAGTGTCCCCTGGACCCTGAGCCTATGAAGTGTGACGCATGGCACACATGTCCTTGTTTGCTTGCCCGGGTCTAGTTGCAGATACAGACATGTCAAGTAGAGTTGGGTGAATGGTTGGGGCCAAGCAAAAGTTTGGCCTGAACATCGCCTGTTTGCCCGTTTGGGGAACACCGGAATTTGCAGAGCATTCAGCGGGTGTTCGCCCCAACGAAAGCCCTGCAATGCACTGAGCATTGCACAGTGCATTCCGAGCTCTGACTGGGCAAAGCTTAGCTCAATCAGGGCCCAGTGAATAGCTGGTTGTTAAGGAGCGGGGCCAGGAAGTCATCTACGACGTCCTTAACAACCGATAAATCATTAGCTGACAATGGGCTTCCCCGCTGGCAGCTGAATAAGAAAAAAAACATTGCCGGCTATTAAAAAGTGAAAACACTGGCGTGCTCCCCTTCCCCCCCCCCTTATCAAACATTAGGTAAAAACCAGGGACATTGTATACAGAGGTAAACAATTTAACTCGTCCCAAAGGGCAGTTTCTCTGGGTGACGTCACTGAATGGCCACGCTCCATGGCTATATAAGAAATGGCAGACAGCGGGAGACAACACAACGGAGGAAGACAGCGTTAGAAGAAGATTGGCTTTTTTTGTTTTTTTTCAGCGGGTAACCGGTGGCGAGGAAGAAGACAGTACAAGTAGAAGACAGCTCAGGGAGAAGACAGCTCAAGGAGAAGACAGCTCGGGGAGAAGACAGCTCAGGGAGAAGACTGCACCAGAGGGAGAAGAAATTGCAGGAGGAAGAAGACATCAGTACTGGAGAAAAAAGACATGATGGAGTTACGACGGGGGACATTTTTCTTTTTTAATAAAGGACTTATTTTTTTTAACACTTCACTTCTTTTTGGGGGGAATGGGTACCCCATACTCATTCACATGGGGCGGGCCGGGATCCGGGGGTTCCCTTTCTTAAAGGGGGCTTCCAGATTCTAATAGGCCCCCTGCCCACAGACCCCCACAATCACCGGCCAGGGTTGTGGGGAAGAGGCCACTGTTCCCATCAACATGGGGGCAGGGTGCTTTGGGGTGGGGGGCAGAGCCCCCTCCCTAAAGCACCCATCTTCCCCCATGTTGAGGGCATGCAGCCTGCTATGGTTCAGGAGGGAGGTGCTTGCTCGTCGCCTCCTTTTTCTGACCTGCAGGGCTGCATGCTCGGATAAGGGTCTAGTATGGATTTTAGGGGGACCCCACACCAATTTTTTAAATTTTCGCAGGGGAGTCCCCTCAGAATCCATACTAGTGTAGCAGGGAGCTAGTTATAAGATTCTGTGTCATCACATCCTGCCAGCAAAGTGTTTATCACCAGGGAGCAAAGCATACAGGAAATTGTAGTCCCAGGGCTCAAGTGGCACATTCTTTTGAACTGGTGGGGAACTACAACTACCAGCCCACTGGGAGAGGATATAAATGGCTTGCCAAGATCTCTCTCTTTGGACGCCACCTGGATCTGCAAGCAGGGGCTCTGTGTTGGAGAGTGCTGAGGCTGAGTTGCAGCCTGCACAAGAAGAGTTAACATGAGGCAGGAGAACAAAGTGGACTTATGGGAGAGGTGCTGCCTCCCAGGTCAGTCCCCCGCATAGATCCAGGTATCCACAGAGGGTCGGGGACATCCAGCCTGAGAGAGGGGGATCCCAGGTGTATATCCGGACACACCTGCAATGGCGGTGTGGAGCATTCCGGTGTGAGGTGACCAGTCCATTTACAGGAAACAAGGACACTGCACACAGAGTTGTATGGACACTGTATACAGACATCGTTGCTCTTAGTCATCTAGCTGACATTTGTAGTGCCACAGAACACAAGGCCATTTAGATACAGAGACACTGTATACAGACACCATTGTCCTTTCACCCTGCTGAGGAAGATCTTGCATTCTTTATTTGATAATCCAGGTCAGTTGTGTTGTTTGGCCCTGCTATTCAAGAGTTTAAGTGCATCCACGAGAGTGGCTAGCTGAAGAATCCAAAGCCTGTCTTCCTTCCAAGAGACTGAAATTATCGGTGCCATATGGGCACGCACACACATGTTCAGGGCTTTGTATATGTAGTGGGTGTGCGGGATAGTTTATCTGGGAAGCCACTGAATATTGAACTACAGTAGAGTACAGTGTTTGTAGTTGGGCCTGTGGTGTCAGGGGACAGAAGAGAGAGGTCTGACATAAAAAGGGTCAGTCTTCTGCTCTCCTCCTACCTGGACTCATAGAGTCAAATTTGAGTAGAGGTAACCAATCCAATATAAAGTGTCATGTTGTGATTTATTTGCCATTTAAGTGTGCCTCTGCTCTTGAGGACATTCTCAGGTTTGGTATCCCCTGAAAGCAGCCTGAATACAGTATGGAGCTATATTGCTCTTGATCTCAGTTATTGCTCTCCAGTTGCATCACTTGAAAATATATATACTGTTATGTTATTGGGCATTGCACTAACACTATTGCCAGGTGTGCCAAGAGGGACAGAGACTGTTATTAGTGTTGAGAGGCAGAGTATGCAACAACAAACTTAAGCAGCCCCTGCGGGGGGGGGGGTAGCGCTACACTAGGCTCGAAGGGCCTGGTATTGGCCTGGGGGGACCCTACGCTCTCTATTTCACTTTTTTTTTTTTTAATTCAGCTGTCAACAGGGAACCCTGCTGACAGCTGATGACTCATTGGTTGTTAAAAACACGGCGGCCGGTTTCCTTTAAACCATGGGAAAAAAAGTCCCGACCCTTTCCAAAAATGTACCGGCTGAAAAAAGCATAGATGTGAATGTGTACCATAAGAAACCAAGTTAAATGGACTGTAGTGCATTCTGCAAACTGCAAAACACACACTAAAAACCACATAAGTGTGAACCTAGGGTTAAACCAAAGGGCACACCTAGACGTCATCCATACATTCATGCATGCATACAATTCAATAAGTGAAATGCACACCATCAATATATGTATATATAACTGTATACACATCCTCCCCTGCTATAATAGCATGCAATAGCAACTGGGTGGCAATGAGTGTAATATATACATGGATTCACCAGCACGGTGATTCAAAAAAGGCTATGTGTTAATTAAGCACAGTTCAGCAACAGAAGCCACATGCAACTAGTAGCACAGAGCTGCAGTAGGAGGGAAATCATTTAGTTAATTGCTGAATATTCATATAATAAAACCACACTCAGACCTCCATAAAGCACCAATCAGATAGGCGGGATGTAGAAAAAGCATGTCACGTTTGCAGTTGAAGTGCAGTATATCCATGCAGTTAGGTGCCTATCACAGTAAGTTTCTGTCAGGGCAGGGCTCTCAGCCCTCCCTTCTCAGCTGTCAGTTAATTGCCAGTACTATTTAAACTGCCTGGTTCATTTCTCCTGTGCCTTCGCCTTGGTCAGCACATCTGAATATTCTCTGCTATGTTTCTGTTAAAGACTTGCCTGGCTGATGTCCCTTCTGGTTCCTGATTCTGTCTGCTGTCTCAGACTATGCTGATCTCTGGCTTCCTTATTTACTGGCTTGCATAACTACCCGCTTTGATTACCAAACCCCGGCTATGCTTTCACTACGTTTACTATTTGTACCATTTTTACCACTATATTAAAAAGGTGCGATTTTTACTTCATTTTCTGTCTCCATCTGATTCATGGTTCCTGACAGTCTCTCACCAACTCCTGATACATCCAGCGTACCACTGCATTAATGCAAGGCAAATGGAGGGAGAGGGGGCATCAAATGTAGGAAACTAGCCAGGAAAGCCCTCCACACTCTCTCTCAACCTTCGAATGTCACCTTTATGGTACTCACATATTTTCCACCACTGTGCAGCGCGAGGACAAAGGGCAACTGATCTGTATATGGTGAGCCTGTCACGCTGTTTCCAAACCAGAGCTGCTCTGCAGCACACGTGGCTGTACTGCTCTATTGTAGCGCTTCCGCATACTGACTTCCTTCCCAGGCCAGATGAGAGGATTCGGGGCAATGCATTTCACTGGAAACCCAGCTTTGTCAGGAGATTGTAGAACAACTTGCGATGCCTGACCCTTTAGGAGGACAGTGTTGGCATATGAAGAAATTAAAGAATGTATGCTTCATTACCATAATTTGCTGATTCTGTTGCCTGTGTTTGAGGACCCTTTTGATGAATCACCATGGATGCGATAGGACCAATAGTTAACTCTGCTAGAGGCATCCTAGTGGTTAAGAACTATGCTACCTGGTATCCTTGGCTGCTCCTTTAAGAAAAACATCCTTGAAGACAATTGCCAGAGAGTTTTTACTCATGTTTACCCACACTGGGATCTTAAGGGAGGTCCTAATTGACCAAGGGAATGAAAGAGTTGGGCAAATTGTTAAATAGTAAAGGTTAAATTCACCCTTGCAACATGCTATATGTTCCGCCCGTATTTAGGGTGGAACATGCAACTCACCCCCTGATAACCCACTCCCTGTGACAGCGGGGGGGGGGGGGTTCTTCTCCCCATATCTACTGTCACTTTTTGAAAACAGCGAGGCAGTGGGTCTCCATCCACACAGCAGCATCATTCATTCACAAATTCCTGTGAATAATTAAACTACAAATACCATCTTCCACTACAGCTTGTAGTTTTTATAGGCTGCAGGGGCACTGGTAAAAACTCTCTTCATACACTGACATGTCCTCCGGCTTTCAAACAGAAAGCCCGTACAAGGATACAGGCTGAAAGCGACAGGACATTTCTGTAGGAACCTGCATTACACCCATGATCAACTGATTGCAGGTGCGATGCTTTCCAGGCTCCTGCAGGAAAAAAGAATAAAAGCTATTTTTTTTTTTTTGGTAAAAATATGTGCAGTTAGTATTTTTTCTATAAAAGTGAACTTAGCCTTTATAGAAAAAACAATCTTATATCCACCTGCATACCTGCATTTTTGTTTTGTAAAACAGATCTGTCACAATCTTCTCCATGCAAATTTAATATAACTTTTTCAGTTAACCAAAATTTTTTTTTGCTTTCCAACAAAATGACTTGCTACTGGGGAACAAAGGTTGTAGATAGTGATAAAATAAAAGTGAACACACAAGCATTTTCTAACAGTCATAACAGTTTTTCTCACATAGAAAGCCTCACAGGAGCAGGTAAGCACAAATGCCACCCCAAAAAATGTGCCCCCTTCAGCTGAGGAGGCCTCCTGTGGACAGCCTCAAGGAGCTGTTTTTTACAATAAATCTGCAGTCTGAAGAACTCCTTAACCACTTCAGCCCCAGAAGGATTTACCCCCTTCCTGACCAGAGCACTTTTTGTGATTGGGCACTATGTCGCTTTAACTGACAATTGCCCGGTCGTGCGACCTTTTACCCAAACAAAATTGTCGTTTTTTCCTACAAATAGAGTTTTCTTTCAATGGTATTTGATCACCTGTGGGGTTTTTATTTTTTGCGCTATAAACAAAAAGAGCGACAATTTTGGAAAAAAAAAAAAACAATATTTTTTACTTTTTGCTATAATACATATCCAAAAAAATATATATATGTAAAAAACTAATTTATTCATCAGTTTTGGCTGATATATATTCTTCTACCTATTTGTGGTAAAAAAAAATCACAATCAGCGCTTATTGATTGGTTTGTTCAAAACGGCCGCATTTACAAACCATGAGAATTAATTTATGGCGTTTTTCCTTTTTTTTCACGGATTGTATTTGAAATTTTGAAATAAAAACATTTTTTTAAAATTTTTGCTATAATACATATCCAAAAAATATATATAAAAAAAATGTATTCCTTAGTTTAGGCCAATATGTATTATTCTACATATTTTTGGTAAAAATATATTGATTGGTTTGTGCAAAAGTTATTGTGTCTACAAACTATGAGAATTGATTCATGATGTTTTTGTTATTTATTTATTTTTTTACTAGTAATGGCTGCGATCTGCGATTTTTAGCGGGACTGCGATATTGCGGCGGACAGATTGGACACTTGTGACACTTTTTTGGGACCACTGACATTTATACAGCGATCAGAGCTATAAATAGCCACTGATTACTGCATGAATGTCACTGGCAGGGAAGGGGTTAACACTAGGGGGTGATCAAAGGGTTAACTAAGTTCACTCTATCGTGTTTCTAACTGTATTGGGGCTGGGCTGCCTGGAGGAGGAGAGAGATCGTTGTTCCTAAACACAGGGAACATACGATCACTCTCCTCTACCCTGTCAGAATGGGGATCTGTGTGTTTACATTCACAGTTCCCCATTCTGCCGTGTCTTGGGAGCAATCGTGGGTGGCCGGCAGACATTGAGTCTGCCCCACCCACTGATTGGCTCCCCCGCTAGGCAGTGAGCGCACGTGCCTCCAGCGGCGTGTGCGCGCCCACAATACACACTCCCGCCCCACCATCAGATGATGGCGATTTGCACAGCAGTGCTAACCTGCCACCGTCAATCCACGGCGGGCGGTGGGCAACTGGTTAATAATGCTGAAAGTGAAAAAATAAAAATGAAATATTCCTTTAAATATCGTGCCTGGGGGGTCCCCTTGTCTGCCTGTAAAGTGGCACATTTGTGCTATGTTTAGAATAGTGCTGCAGCAAAATGAGATTTCTAAAGGAAAAAAGTAATTTAAAATTACTCATGGCTGTAATGTATTGCCAACTCCCGGCAATATAGATACAAATCAAGGAAAAAAACAGCATAGGGTTCCCCCCCCCCAGTCCATACCAAGCCCTTCAGGTCTGGTATGGCTTTTAAGGGGAACTCCATGCCAAAATAAAAAAAAATTGACATTGAGTCCCTCCAAAATCCATACCAGACCCTTATCTGAGCATGCAGCCTGGCCAGGCAGGATGGGGGGGAGGATGAGCGAGCCCCCCCTCCTGAACCGTACCAGGCCACATGCCTTCAACATGGGGGAGTGGGTGCGAGTGCCCCCCACCCTAAAGCACCTTGTCCCCATGGAGTTTGTGGGCGGAGGGAACCAGGGGGCCCCCAGATCCTGCCCTTCCATGTGAATGAGTATTGAGTACATCGTACCCCTACCCATTCACCAAAAAAGCTGTGAAATGTAAAAAAAAACAAGAGACAATTTTTGACAAGTCCTTTATTTAAAAAAATAGCTCTTTCTTCTAGCTCTAGTCTTCTCCCCGAGCCATCTTCTCCCACTGCCGTCTCTCCCAGAGCTGTCTTCTCCTGCCACTGTCTCTCCCAAAACAGTCTTCTCCCGTGCGCTTTCTTCTTCCGCGCACTCTCTTCTTCCTCGCCACCACTGTCTCCTTCGCCGGCGCCGGTTACCCGCTGAAAACAAAAAAGATGCTTTTCTCCTGATGCTGTCTTCCTCCATTGTGACATCCCCTGCTGTCTGACAGCTCTTATGTAGCCATGGGGTGTGGATGATGTCACCCAGAGAGCCTGCCCCCTTGTGACGTCACAAGGCTACATATATCAGACAGCAGGGGACATCACAACCGAGGATGACAGCATCAGGAGAAGAGCGTCTTTTTTTGTTTTCAGCGGGTAAGAAGACAGCAGCGCTGGAGAAGACAGCTCCTGGAGAGACGGCAGTGGGAGAAGACGGCTCGGGGAGAAGACAGAGCTATTTTTTTAAATAAAGGACTTACATTTTACAGCTTTTTGGTGAATGGGTAGGAGTACGATGTACACAATTCTCATTCACATGGGGGGCTGGGATCTGGGGACCCCTTGTTAAAGGGGGCTTCCAGATTCCGATAAGCCCCCCGCCCGCAGACCCCAACAACCACCGGCCAGAGTTGTTGGGAAGAGGCCCTTTTCCCCATCCACATGGGGACTAGGTGCTTTGGGGAGGACCCCAAAGCACCCTCCCCATGTTGAGGGCATGTGGCCTGGTATGGTTCAGGAGGGGGGTGCTCGCTCGCCACCCCTCCTGACCTGCCAGGTTGCATGCTCGGAATAAGGGTCTGGTATGGATTTTGGGGGGACCTCCACACCATTTTTTTTTTAAATTTTGGCATGGGGTTCCCCTTAAAATCCATACCAGACCTGAAGGGCCTGGTATGGATTTTGGGGGGGACCCCACGCCATTTAAAAAAAAATTGCCACAGGGTTCCCCTTAACCACTTCAATACACTGTGTTATATATACTACACTGACTATACTATATATTCTTCACTGTATTATATATACTACAATGACTGCACTATATACTCTGAACTGATATATATACAGTATCTCACAAAAGTGAGTACACCCCTCACTTTTTTGTAAATATTTCATTCTATCTTTTCATGCGACAACACTGAAGAAATGACACTTTGCTACAATGTAAAGTAGTGAGTGAACAGCTTGTATAACACTGTAAATTTGCTGTCCCCTCAAAATAACTCAACAAACAGCCATTGATGTTTAAACTGCTGACAACAAAAGTGAGTACACCCCTAAGTGAAAGTGTACAAATTGGGCCCAAAGTGTCGATATTTTGTGTGGCCACCATTATTTTACAGCACTGCCTTAACCCTGTTGGGCATGAAATTCACCAGAGCTTCACAGGTTGCCACTGGAGTCCTCTTCCACTCCTCCATGACGACATCACGGAGCTGGTGGATGTTAGAGACCTTGAGCTTCTCCACCTTCCATTTGAGGATGCCCCACAGATGCTCATTAGGGTTTAGGTCTGGAAACATGCTTGGCCAGTCCATCACCTTTACCCTCAGTACCCACCTTAGTTCACCTTTGGTGGCACATAGCATCCAGTTACTACCTCGCCTTGCATAATATATACAGTATAGTATATATATATATATATACACTATACTGTATATATATTTCTTACACTGCCTGAACTGACTCTATATACTATACAGTGAATGAGCTGTATATAGTGGGGTATATTTACTAAAGGCAAATCCACTTTGCTCCACAAGTGCACTGCTAGTGCTCCATAAGTGCACTTGGAAGTGCAGTCGCTGTAGATCAGAGGGGAAGATCTGAAATGAGGGGAAGCTCTACTGATTTTATCATCCAATCATGTACAAGCAAAAATGCTGTTTTTTATTTTCCTTGCATGTCCACCTCGGATCTACAGCCACTGGACTTCCAAGTGCACTTGTGGAGCACTAGCAGTGCACCTGTGGAGCACTAGCAGTGCACTTGTGGAGCAAAGTGGATTTGCCTTTAGTAAATACGTACCCGTAGACTACACTGAATGCAATATATATATATATATATATATATATATATATATATATATATATATATACACAGTATCTCACAAAAGTGAGTACACCCCTCCCATTTTTGTAAATATTTTCTTATATCTTTTCATGTGACAACACTGAAGAAATTACACTTTGCTACAATGTAAAATAGTGAGTGTACAGCTTGTAGAACAGTGTAAATTTGCTGTCCCCTTAAAATAACTCAACAATCAGCCATTAATGTCTAGACCGCTGGCAACAAAAGTGAATACACCCTGAAAATGTCGCAATTGGGCCAAAAGTGTCAATATTTTGTGTGGCCACCATTATTTTCCAGTACTGCCTTAACCCCCTTGGGCATGGAGTTCACCAGAGCTTCACACTCCTCCATGACGACATCACAGAGCTGGTGGATGTTAGAGACTTCACCTTCCATTTGAGGTTGCCCCACAGATGCTCAATAGGGTTTAGGTTTGGAGACATGCTTGGCCAATCCATAACCTTTACCCGCAGCTTCTTTAGCAAAGCACTGGTCGTCTTGGAGGTGTGTTTGAGGTTGTTATCATGTTGGAATACTGCCCAGAGGCCCAGTCTCCAAAGAGAAGGGATCATGCTCTTTCAGTATGTCACAGTACATGTACATATATATATATATATATATATATATATATATATACATATACAGTATCTCACAAAAGTGAGTACACCCCTCACCTTTTTGTAAATATTCTATTCTATCTTTTCATGTGAAATTACACTTTGCTACAATGTAAAGTAGTGAGTGAACAGCTTGTATAACACTGTAAATTTGCTGTCCCCTCAAAATAACTCAACAAACAGCAATCGATGTCTAAACTGCTGACAACAAAAGTGAGTACACCCCTAAGTGAAAATGTCCAAATTGGGCCCAAAGTGTCAATATTTTGTGTGGCCACCATTGTTTTACAGCACTGCCTTAACCCTCTTGGGCATGCAGTTCACCAGAGCTATACAGTATCTCACAAAAGTGAGTACACCCCTCACCTTTTTGTAAATATTCTATTCTATCTTTTCATGTGACAACACTGAAGAAATTACACTTTGCTACAATGTAAAGTAGTGAGTGTACAGATTGTATAACAGTGGATGGCGGATGTTAAAGACCTTGCGCTCCTCCACCTTCAGTTTGAAGATGCCCCACAGATTCTCAATAGGGTTTAGGTCTGGAGACATGCTTGGCCAGTCCATCACCTTTACCCTCAGCTTCTTTAGCAAGGCAGTGGTCGTCTTGGAGTTGTGTTTGGGGTCATTATCATGTTGGAATACTGCACTGCAGCCCAATCTCCGAAGAGAGGGGATCATGCTCTGTTTCAGTATGTCACAGTACATGTTGCCATTCATGGTTCCCTCAATGAACTGTAGCTCCCCAGTGCCAACTGCCCTCATGCAGCCCCAGACCATGACACTCCCACCACCATGTTTGACTGTAAGCAAGACACACTTGTATTTGTACTCCTCACCTGGTTGCCGCCACACACACTTGACACCATCTGAACCAAATAAGTTTATGTTGGTCTCATCAGACCACAGGATATGGTTCCAGTAATCCATGTCCTTAGTCTGCTTGTCTTCAGCAAACTGTTTGTGGGCTTTCTTGCGCATCATCTTTAGAAGAGGCTTCCTTCTGGGATGACAGCCATGCAGACCAATTTGATGCAATGTGTGGCATATGGTCTGAGCACTTACAGGCTGACTCCCCACCCCTTCAACTTCTGCAGTAATGCTGGCAGCACTCATAAGTCTATTTCCCAAAGACAACTTCTGGAAATGACGCTGAACACGTGCATTCAACTCAACTTCTTTGGTTGACCATGGCGAGGCCTGTTCAGTGTGGAACCTGTCCTGTTAGACCGCTGTGTGGTCTTGGCCACTGTGCTGCAGCTGAGTTTCAGGGTCTTGGCAATCTTCTTATAGCCTAGGCCATCTTTATGTAGAGCGACAATCCCTTTTTTCAGATCCTCAGAGAGTTGTTTGCCATGAGGTGCCATGCTAAACTTCCAGTAACCAGTATGAGAGAGTGAGAGTGATAACACCAAATTTAACACACCTGCTCCCCATTCACACCAGAGACATTGTAACACTAATGAGTCACATGACAATGGGGAGGGAAAATGGCTAATTGGGCCCAATTTGGACATTTTCACTTAGGGTTGTACTCACTTTTGTTGCCAGCAGTTTGGACATGAATGGCTGTGTGTTGAGTTATTTTGAGGGGACAGCAAATTTACACTGTTGTACAAGCTGTACACTAACTAATTTACATTGTAGCAAAGTGTTATTTCTTCAGGGTTGTCACATGAAAAGATAGAATAAAATATTTACAAAAAAGTGAGGGGTGTACTCACTTTTGTGAGATACTGTATATATATATATATATATATATATATATATATATATTCTTACACTGCCTGTAAGTAGGCTGCACTAGATTTACATACTACACTGCCTACACTGACTGTATATACTCTACACTAGATCTACATACTAAACTGCATACACTGCCTGTATATACTCTTCACTGTATCTATTTACTACACTGCCTACAGGCCACTAACTAAACTAGCTAAACTAGCTCAATGTTCACATCTCTTTCCACGTTCAAACACTACTTACGCCCGCTGTTCAAGTGGCCTTATATAGTGTGGGGTGTGGATTGAGACCCCTGAGCCATGATTGGCCAAAGGCACCCTGCCTTTGGCCAATCATGTCTCTCACAGCAGAGCGCGTTGTAATTGGCCAAAGTATGCAGGTCATGTGCATGCTTTGGCCAATCAGTGGGTGTCATTTCCTGCGGCCTCGCACTGCATTATGGTGCGCTTGAACTTTGCACGAATGCCCCATAATGTTTGAGATTCGGTGAACAGCCGAATGCCCGATGTTTGAGTCAAACTTATGTTTGACTCGAACAGCGGGCCCATCCCTACTCCTTATGTGACTTCCATAGAACAGAGCTTCTGTTATTCAACAACCTTTTAGGAGGAGCAGGGGGATATCTTGGGATGTAGGGCTTCTGTGCATTTGCTGCATTACCTTGGCTGGGAGCACACATGTCAGGGTGGCTCCAGGGAGACCCTGCATGGTGCTGAGCCACCTGAAAGGAAAAAACATGGATCATCAAAATTCTGATTGCTAATTTTACAAGGAACTTTATGAGGCATACTGCTACCTTATTTTTTCACACAAGTTTTTAATAACATTTTAAGTACCGGTAATTGCTGTTTTCTACCTGAGCCATTGGTCACATATATTGTTTGGAACTAGTGCCCTCTACATAATGGTCTGCAATAAATAAATAGAACCCAGTGAGAGAGAAAAACATATTTATAGACACTGAATTTGTATTAACTAGTAACAAACCAAACATAAAGATCAGGGTTAAACTTTTTCAAGATTTAGCTTTTAACTTACATTAGGTGAATGTTCTTTTTGAGGTGGCATAGTACCAAATTATAAAGTGTATAGTCATATACAATAGGTGTATAAAGAGGTGTTTTAAAAATTGTGTGGACAGAACAATTTATAAAACTGAAATGTGATGTTCTGTGTTTTCCAGCATATAGAAATATCTTGTTTAAACTCATATTTTTAGTCATCTATATCTTTCAATGAGAGTACATCACGAGTCACAAATAAAACTGGCTATGGAGCCAAACTGACAGGTTTTATTAGGTGTTGGCATGATGTATCCATAAGGCTGGTTCCCCTCTGTGGCTGTCCACTTTAATATGGTATTTTATTGTCCAGTTTCAACATGTGTTGTACGTGCGTTTTTGTGTCCTTTTTCTTTAGTCTATTGCAATGGTGGCCATTTTTTTGGGGGCAAGAAATCCACCCGATGCCATCCCCCCGGTTGACTGGGTCATGGGTGGTGGCACCCCAGTCAGTCAGTAACTTACCCCATCTCACAGGCAGGCATCTCCTCCCTTGGTTCCCCAGCATCTCCTCCCTCCTCCTCTTGGTGACCAATCCGATCTCATCTCCTTTTGGCCAATCGGGTGACGGGTCTTATGACCTGCTTCCTGATTGCCAGGGAGGAGAATCTGTGTGAAAATAGTGAATATTCATTCACTATTGTCACACAACTGGGTGGGCACGGAGAGCAGTGTGCTGCTCCCCAAGACCACCCTTTTTCGAAGCCTATTATAGCCTCTGGCTCTAATCACTTGCTTAAAAAAAAAACACCCCCATTTGAATCCATACAGCACCCTGTATGCGTGTACCACTAATGGACAGGCCGCAACTGGTCTATTGTGAATCACAGCACATGAAAATGCCAAAAAAATTGGATATGCCTAATTTTTTTAAATCAGCGCAATGCAGCACACAGATGTGAATGGCCTCATTGAAATCCATGTATTGTCATGGCACAAGTGTTTTTATGTGTCAAAATGAAAGGGGTGAACCAGGCCTTAGTAGTGATAAGCAACCAGGATCGGGTCGGAGCTGGACTGTGTGCATTCATAGACACAAAAATCAATATAGTGTAGCACAACCTCCAAAATAATTACCCGTATATACTCGCGTATAAGACGAGTTTTTTGACACGGATTTTGTGTCAAAAAACCGAGATTCGTCTTATGCGCGAGTCAACAGCCGGTACAAGCGCGGGGAAACATTCCGAGGGCACCCGCGGTGGCTGAGATGCATTCCAGGCATTCCAGGGATGCCGGGGATGCCGTCACGTCTGCTGACGGCCTGCTGGAGGGCGGAACTTCAGCTCAGTCACACTTGCGACGTGACTGGGCTGAAGGTAAGGGCAGAGGACACAGGCACTTCCTATGAATGGAATAAGGCTGCCGTGTCCTTCTTATGTAAATGTAAAAGAAAAGAAAACAGTTTGGCAATTCGATTAACTAACCATATTAACCCTTATTGTGTGAACAATAAGGGTTAATATGGTCAGATATTCAAATGACAAAACTGTGTTTTTTTTTTCTTTGCATTTGACATATGTGAAGAACACAGCAGCCTTATTCAATACATAGGAAGTAAGTATACTGTACTGTAAAAAATAAACAGTTGTACACACACACACACACTCCCGATTACATGGCCACTTCCTATGTTAGGGTCCCTAGACGGATTTGGGGTTACAAAGGGGC
>BLSH010238979.1:568845-579063 GCA_018402905.1 Glandirana rugosa
ATGTAAAATGGTTGTGACTAACTCTCTGCCTGGTTGGGTGCTGGGCCTGATCTACACTAGGATAACTCCTCAGGCCCTGCACCCCTTAACCCAGATCAGGCGATATAAGACGGGTTTTTTTACGTGAGTGTCAGAGGGGTATAATTCCTCGTGCTGTACTGATACCAGTTTCTGAACTCCTCCCAATCTCCTTGGACTTATCGTATGGTGCAAACTTTGACTGAGATCCAAGTGGTGGGATTGACTAATATGACAATTCAATGAGGGGGAACCCCTGTGTTAAAGGAAGAAATATCATTAGATATATTAGGTAACACAAAAAAAAAAAAGAAAGAAAAGTGCAGAATATAGCGGACTAGACCCAATTCCCCACGTCCCGGACTCCTCAATAGGATCACATCTAGTCCGGGTCGTGGGTTGGTCCGTCTCTCAATCAGTGTTGGTAAAATGTATATCACATGTGTCGTATCCTTTTCATGTATGCCTCTCTGAGTTTGGTTAGTACCTTTCTATTTATGAGGTATGATTGTGGAGGTCGTAGTACCATCTTCGCCAAGGTGCCCACTGCCTAGCTAGTTTCTGTGCATGCTCCGCTGATGTAGTCATTATCATCTCGTAGGAGTAGTGCGTGTCCGTTGTCGAGAACACTTCCTCTATAGAAGGGGGTTCAGGGTTTTTCCAGTGTCTGGTTAGGGTTAGTCTGGCTGCTAGGAGTATGTGGGTGCTTGTATATCTTGAAAATCCCGGAAGGGAGTCAGTGTCTAGGGATAGAAGAGCTAGACTTGGATTCGATTTAATGTTTGATTGAGCGATTTTAGATATGGTGTGGAAAATGTCTTTCCAGAACTTGTGGAGTTTTGGGCATCCCCATAGGGTGTGGAAGATATTTCCCTTTTCTCCGCATTTCCTCCAACATTCATTTGGGAACTGCGGAGAGAAGTGAGCCATTTTGGCTGGAGTCAGATACCATCTTAATGTGATTTTTGTGGAGATTTCACGTAGGGTGGAGCAGCAGGTGGTTTTCTGAATTATTCTTGAGGCTCTCAGCCGTTGTAGGTCAGTAAAGGTTTGTCCGAGGTCTATTTCCCATTGTAAGAAGGGGCGGGATTTGTGGAATATCTGTTTCTGATGGAGTAAGTTATAGAATACAGTGATTCCTTTTGGTTGTGGGTTTTTGTTAGTGAGGTAGTGCCAGGCTTGGGTATGAATGGTCTGGGTGGTGATTTTATTTTGGTTTAGGCAGTGTCTTATTTGCATGTATTGGTAGTGATCTGTTGATGGGAGATTGAATTCTTTTTGTAGTGAGGGAAAGTCTTTCAGAGTGTCATTCTGGTAGAGATTGGATATGGATTTGATTCCTCCGCGGGCCCATGGGGTGAGGGAGATTTGACCCATAATGGAATGTAGAGCAGTAATCGGGGTCTGCAAGGGTATCGTAAAAGGAAATTGTTTGGCTTCTTGGAGTAGATATTTCCATGCATTGATCGACGTATGTATCGCAGGTGGAAGGTAGGAGGGCGTACGTGCTCCCATATATGCTCTGTGCAACCATTCAGTAAGTGGGTATTTAGAGTCGTAAGAGGCTTCTATTTTGCTCCAGGTTTTTTGTGGTGTAGGTGAGAACCATTCCCTAAGTTGGGACAGAACGGTTGCTGTGTAGTAATCAGCGAAATCGATATAGCTTGTGCCTCCCTGTGATTTGTGTTTAATTCGTTTGTGGTGTGCACACCTAGGTTTCTGGCCGATCCAAACCAGTTTGGACAATATAGATTGTAATGATTTGAAGTATTTACTCACATATTCAAAGTAAAACAAGAGCTCTTAGATAAGGCAGGAGATGGAGGAAACCGACGCGTTTCGGCTCAATAGGCCGTCATCTGACGATCATAGGCCGTCGGTTTCCTCCATCTCCTGCCTTATCTAAGAGCTCTTGTTTTACTTTGAATATGTGAGTATTTTTAATCCTTCACTTTCAATAAACCCTTGTCCAAACGATATTACACGATTGTGGTTGTTTCTCTCTTGCTTTGACACATACGTTGCGGATTGGATCCTTTCCCTGGATGTGAGTCGAGAGAAGTCGGAGACGTGTTCCTCCTCACCAAGTGTCCACCCAGGCCCAAAGGCATTCCAGTCCCCCAGGATTACCCCATCACTGGCACCAGAAGTCCTTCACTGACATCAGAGGTCCCCCCAGGAATTAGAGGTCCTTCATTGGCACCAGAGGTCCCCCAGGAATTATAACACCGGTTCCACGGATCTGAGGAGCAATTATCCGGTTGGGATTTAAAAAACACCCGCGTATATACCACTACCATTTGGTAAGCCCCCATCTATCTATTTATTTTCATATCGGAAATACTCCAGAGATATGCTGCTATATGGTTGAACTGTCTTCATTATACTTTAAAAGACTACCTTCTGAATCTAATTTAACACAGGCGCTCCATATGTGTTTTTCGCAATATTTGAACAATCTAGATCTGTTGTTTATGCGTGCTGCCATTTTATTTGTACACTTATTTATGGACTTTTATTCAACTTAAATCGAAACAATTTTTCATCTTTACATATTAGTGAGCGCGGGATTTTACTGTTTTATGACCTCCACACATCATACAGGTCATTTTCTGATAAGAGTTTGTTTAGTGGTGAATGGAACCTCTTGGGTCCCGCGGAGGAGTCCAGGCCATAGTCAGGGACCTGGTTGAAGTCCTCGCATATTATAAGATGTCCTTGCCGGTGATCTAAGATTGTTTTGATGGTGGATCTGAGGAATCTCATTTGGTGTTGGTTAGGTGCATACAATGATGCGATGGTATAGGTAGAGTTTTCAATTTGGCAGGTGATAATTAGGTATCTCCCCTCCGGGTCCGAGGTGCATTGGAGAAGTTGGAAGGAAATTGAGTCTTTGAAGGCAATGCAAACACCTCGTTGCTTTTTGATGAAGTTCGATTGGAATATATGCGGGAAAGATTTGTGTTGGAATTTCGGGGCATTACCCAAGGCAAAGTGGGTTTCCTGCATGCATATAATGTCACAGTTGTGCTTAATAGCCGTGTTCCAGAGCGAATGTCTCTTGGCAGGGTGATTTAGACCCTTGGCGTTAATAGAGAGTATATTGATCGTCATAGTAGGTGGGTGTTATAAAGAAGGAATGCAAGACTCACGTTTAGATGAGCGGAAGGCGGTGTTAAGGAGCCTGAAGAGTCACGTGGTGTGTTCTCCAGAATATCGAGGGAATTGCGTGAGGTATTCTAGGTTCTTTGGAAGCAGGCTTGGTTGGAAGTAGCTGATTGTTTGGTAGGCGTGTAAACAGGCCTGCGATCTGGGCCCCTGTGGGAGTAGAGGCCTGTAAAGAAAAGGTTAACAAGCAGAAACAATAACAAACAAATATGAATTATCAACATTCAGCTGTGTGTACTGAGTAGCAGCTGATAGGTGGGGGTAAAGTTCAAGGCCTCAGTAGGGGTGAACCCGAGGCCCGATCATGTTGGGTCGTCGTTTCCTGACTATGTGGAGATTTCTTAGGGTAGTCATGGTTTGTTGCCTTGTTTCGTTGGTAGTGTCGGTAAAGGTGAGGTTGGGTCTCTTTAGGGCGGTTCTCTTGTGGGAGTTCAGGGATTATACCCCAGGAGTTGAGGAGTTTCATTCCATTATGGATATTGGAGACAACATGATGGGTGCCATTCCTGGTGATTATAAGGGTTGCGGGGTGGCGCCACTTATAGGCCAGCTTATGGTTGTTTAAGGCCTTGGTCACCGTTTTGAGTTGCCTCCTGAGCTGCAAAGTGTGTTGAGAGAGGTCCGGATAGATTTGCAGACCAGTAAATGGATCTGGGAAGTGAGGTAGGGATCTTGAAGAAGTCAAAATTTGTTCTTTGGCCTGAAAAAAATGGACCCTCAGTAGGACATCTCTAGGAATGGAGTCTTCCAGATGGCGAGGCTTAGGTATTCTGTGAATGCGGTCAATGGTGAGTTCAATTGGTGATAGTTCAGGCACTAGGATCGAAAAGAGTTTGGATGTGTAATTGCGGAGGTCCGCCGGTTGGACAGTTTCCGGTATCCCCCTGATTTTTAAGTTGTTTCGCCTCGAGCGGTCCTCAAGGTCGGCCAATTTAGACCTGATCCACTCGGAAGTCCTCTCTGTTTTCATTATAGGCGTCAACTAGGTCATTAACAGTGACAGTGCATTCTTCCATCTTGTTTTCTATATACTGGACCCTTTTGTCCACGTTGCTTATCTCAGCCGAGAATTTGGTTAGCACTGATGTGAAACTATGTGTTAGAGAGCTTTGCAAAGACAGAAGCATGTCTTTAAGCGTAGAGTCCAGCACTGGTTGTCCAGTGGTCGGGAACGATGCTATCGATTGTAGGGGTAGTGGAGGTGTATCATCTCCGCCTGGTGAAGGCTGGTTTGAGGTATCTAGTTTCAGTTTAGATTTGGCTGGACTCTGGGTTGACGGGCTGGAGGGTGGGGATTGTTGGGGTGAAGGTGGAAGGTGCTGTGGGTCTCCATCTTCTAGATCTGCATCAGAAAGATCAGTGTAAGAGTCTGATAGGACTCTTGTTGTTAGTGGGTCTTTTGTATGGGTAATCCCCTTCGCCTGGTGGGGTGGGTAGAAAAAGGCTGTGAGTTTTTTAGGGATACGTTCGTCCTTTCTCTTGCGAGACATTGTGTGCATGTTTGAGTCTTGTTTATGGTTAATCTCCTGTGATTGTTGTAGACTGGTGATCGGGTCTCTCCGGGTATCTGTTTTAAGGAGCCATTATGCTCTGGATGTGGCTGCTGGGTGGAAAGGGAGCACCAAGATGGCCGCCGGTGTAAGGTGCCTGGGCTGTCTGCAGTCTTTGGCCGGATTCGTGGAGTGTTTAGTAGAGGAGCGGTGAGGATTCAGGGGTGTGTAGTAGTATCTTAATTATTTTTAGTTTGTTGGTACCCTGTGTGCTCTAGGCCCTGGCTTGGGACCTCCCAAGATGGCGGCCGTGTTAGGCCTCAGTTGTTTCTGGTCTGGAAAGTCAGGGTTGTAGTGCTGCCCGAGTATTTTTTGTGTGCCCCAGCGGGGTGGTTAGGGTAGGATATGTCCCCGCTAGCTGTGGATGGGCTGTGGAGCCTGTTTGGGGCCCACTGCTGCTTCCGCCCGTGCAGGCCGCAAAAGCCTCGGGCTCGATTTTGGGCTCCGCGGCTTCGCGGCGTCTGCGATCCGCGATTTTTTTGTTAAAAGGGTGCTCGGGTGTTGGGGATGTGAGGGTAAGGTGATTGGAGTCTCACCCAGCTGTGGATTCGGTGGATTCCCTCAGATTCTTCCCAGGGCAGTCGGAGCTTGCTGCAGATGCGTCCTTCCCGGCTCGATGCTGGCAGCAATTTCATTTTGATCTATCAAATAACTGAAGTACACAGTAATATTTCAGAAGTGAAATGAGGTTTATTGGATTAACAGTAAATGCGCAATATGCATCAAAATGAAATTAGACAGGTGCATAAATTTGGGCACCCTTGTCATTTTGTTGATTTGAATACCCGTAACTACTTAGCACTGATTAATTGAAACACATAATTGGTTTGGTGAGCTCATTAAGCCTTGAACTTCATAGACAGGTGCATCCAATCATGAGAAAAGGCATTTGAGGTGGCCAATTGTAGTCATGGGCCCAGCACTCTGTGTATTATGTAGTCCTGAACCCAGCGCTCTGTGTATTATGTAGTCCTGAACCTAGCACTCTGTGTATTATGTAGTCCTGTGCCCAGTGCTCTGTGTATTATGCAGTCCTGAACTCAGTTTTCTGTGTATTGTGTAGTCCTGTGCCCAGCACTCTGTGTATTATGCAGCCCTGAGCCCAGCACTCTGTGTATTATGTAGTCCTGTATCCAGCACTCTGTGTATTATGTAGTCCTGTGCCCAGCACTCTGTGTATTATGCAGCCCTGAGCCCAGCACTCTGTGTATTATGTAGTCCTGTGCCCAGTGCTCTGTGTATTATGTAGTCCTGTGCCCAGCACTCTGTGTATTATGCAATCCTGTGCCCCTAAACATTATATCTTTTCTTAAAGCAGAGGCCATACAGATTAAAATGGTGGGTATTGCATTCTTTTCCACACAGTATTTGCGCAGCGATGTTCAAAACACATTTATTTTTGTGGAAAAAAACACTTTTTGGAATTTTAATGCACAAAAACTCACTATTTTGCCCAAATGTTTGGTAAAAAAAAAAGATCTTATGCCAAATACATAGTTACCAAACACGAATTATGCACACCCATGCAGCAGCAACAAACTACATACATTTTTAAAATCCTTTAAAAGCCTTTACAGGTTACCACTTTAGATTTACAGAGGAGGTCTACTGCTAGAATTACTGCCCCCATAATACACAGGACTGCATAATACACAGAGCGCTGGGTTCAGGGCTGCATAATACACAGAGCACTGGGCACAGGACTACATAATACACAGAGTGCTGGGCACAGGACTACATAATACGCAGAGTGCTGGGTTTGGGACTGCATAATACACAGAGCGCTGGGCACAGGGGGGGACGTTCCCTCGCACTGCTTGTAAAAGCAGTCTAGTGGCTAATTATGTGCTAGGATTGCTTTTACATGAAAGGCAACTGTCAGCTGAAAAAACAACACCAAAATGATGCCTAAACCTGCAGGCATCATTCCGGTATAACCACTCAAAGTCCAGCAACATACCATTATGTTGCTGGTCTTTGTTGGGCATATTTTGTAATGTTCTTTTTTTCATGCAGTCTGTGGGCTGAATGAGAAAAGAGAACCTAACAGATTCCTCTATTCACTATGCTTGATCAATGGCATGCCCACCATTAGAATACCACCCTGTATACACCCACTTCTAATGATGGGCATACAGGACTGTTCTTTAGGGCTGAACCAAAAAAAAAACAACCAAACAGATTCCTCCATTCACATTGATTGATGTGGATGAAGAAATCTCTGCCAAGAAAAGTGAATAAAAATATATGCTCAAGCATAGGGACAATCCACCCCTATGTCCACCCCTGCTCCTATGCTTCGCCATATATGCTTTTTTTTTAATGTGGTGGTGAAATCAGCTCCTACAGTGCTGGAGTCACAGATTTATGTATCGTGAGAGCAAACCCCGTTGCTGTCTAAATAAACAAATCAGGGCTGCAGCTGAATGGCATACCTGCAAAGCAAACAAAGGTTAACAATAAATCACAGTAACAGTACAGTATAGCAGTAGAATGACATACCTGCAAAGTAAACAACGGTTAACCATAAATCAGAGTAACAGTACAGTAAAACAGTAGAATGACATACCTGCAAAGCAAACACACTAAAACACAGTAACAATAAAACATTACAGCATAGCATAAAATACAGTAAAACATTAAGAAAAATAAAACAACTATTTTTGGCTTATTGATTTTTTATTTATTTTTTATGTGTTTTTTCATTTTTTTTACACTTTAATTACAACTATAAATGTTGCAGCTTAGGGTCTCTCAAAATGTGATTGCCATCTAACATCTTTGGAGACCCTGTGTGAAAGTGTGCCCTAGGACTGTGTTGTGCTGTACCCTATACTAATACTCCACTAGTGTGTGGTAGTGACTGAAACAGTCCCCAATGCAGAGACCAGGTTCGCCAGGACAGGAGGGCCAAAAATAGTGGGTGTCATGCCTGTATCCGCGCTTGCTACAAACACTGCATCTTATTTGGGGTGCTCTTTGGGTAGGGGTACCAGGGAGGACATCCAGAAAATGCCTCTCATGCAGCTGGCTCACTGCATCTGGATTGGGAAATTGGGCCACAGCACCTTTTTGATACAGAAGGACTGTGATCACCTCTTCCTGAAATTTTAGGAAGGATCAATTTCTTCCTGACACTTTGTATAGTACATAAGCGTTGAACAGAACCAATTGGAATAGGTATACAGACACTTTTTTGTACCAGCGTCTGGCCTTATGGGCAACTACAGTAAGTATGACCCCATCATCTGGTCGTTGAAGTCCACCCCTCCCATTTTTCAGTTGTAGTTGTGGACACAGAGGGGCTTCTCAACAACACCAGTGGCTGTAGTCATTTGGACTGCCGTATCTATCTGTATGGAAGACAGAACAAAAATGTTCCATTTTTCCTTCCATCTCATTGCAAGTAATTCATTGGACCTCAAGCAGGCTCTCTCCCCCTGACTGGGTGGGGCATTTACAAACTGTTGGGGGAAGCCCTGGTAATTAGATCACACAGTGTCACATGCGACAAATCCTAATTGAAAGTGTCTAAAAAGTGTCCACGTATAAATGGTACCCCTTTTCGAATGAGGGTGACACCAAGTCCCAAACAATCTTGCCGCTGCTCCCTATATAGTCTGGACAGTTGGGAGGGGGCTCCAAGCTGCTATCCTTTCCCTCATAAACCAGGAAACTTCATGTATAGCCTGTTGCCCTGTCACAGAGCTTATACATTTTGACACCATATCTGGCACACTTGCTGGGGAGACTCTGTTTGAAAACAAGACAGCCACAACATTTTATCAGGGACTCATCAACACAGACATATTGTTGGGGGATATACAAGGCTGCAAATTTTTCATTGAAGGGGCCAAATTTTATGGAGCCGATCATGTTCAGGGTCACCCCGAGGATGACAGAGTTCATTGTCATTGAAATGCATGAACCATAATATCTGCTCATATATAGCCCTGGCTATGGCAGCAGAGAACACGGGCATATGATGAATTGGGTCAGTGGACCAATATGACCGCAACTCATTCTTTTTAGTAATGCCCATATTGAGCCGTAGGCCCAGAATGGATTTACACATTGGGAACTGTTCTAGGTTTCCAGCCAAATTGTCTGGCAAGGGTCAAATTTGGGTTTTTGGCAATAAATTGACCAGCATATAAATTGCTTTTGTCCACAATAGATCCGTACAATTCTTCAGTTAAAAACAGCTCAAAATATTAAAGGGCGTAAAATCTGCTGTTTCCACCTGAATTCCGGGTTGGCCAGTGAATGGGGGAAGTATGAGCGCTGCAGAATCTGTGGGCTTCCAAATAGGATTTGCAAGTGCATCAGGAAGGGCACTATGGGCTCTACGGGCCTGCATTTGAATTCTTGCTGGCTGCGGGACACTACTTGTTCTAGCCACGGCACCAGCTTGAACTGCATTTATGGGACTTGCCACATCACCAAGTGTTACTACAGTGCTGGTTTGTCTATGACCAGGGCGTACTAGGCTGCTGGTGCTTGCCAGTTCACCAGAAGGTTGAGCTGCATTAGTACCGACACTCTGCTGCATACAACTATTTATGCGGTTGTAGCACCTCAGCAACAGAAGGTCGGGTATGCCTGACCTTAGCGACCACTACTCCATCATCAGAGCTATCTGTTGAAGTGCCGCTGCCCTCTACAGGTTCAAATACCGAGCCTGAATCTGATAGTGAGCACTCCCTGCTCTCATTTGTCATGCTCGGCCTCTTCACTAGAGTACCTTTCGTTTGACATTTTTGGCCACTAAATTTACAGGTACTTAGTGTAATTCATAGGTAAAAAGCACCTGGTTGTTAGAGACTGCTTGAATCGCTACAAAAATTAACTGCAAGTGCTAGCAGAGATCAGGCCTGACTCTGCTAACACTGCGGTTTTGTGTGCTGTCTATTGAAAGTGACAGTGATCTATTGATCCTGCACTTCAGGTGGGCTGGGCAGAGGGGCTAAACGCAGGTGCTGGCAGGTGTCTGGGCTGATCCTGCTAATGCCGCATTTTTGGGAACACTATACTATTGGGGATGCAAGTATAGATATTGATCCGTTCAGACACTATACTGGTAATGGAGGTATATAGTGTGTGTGTGTTTGTGTTACTGGCAATCAAAGAGTTAAAATCTGACACTGTCTGGGATTGACGCTAAGTGACGCTGACACTAACTGACACTAGCTAGCATCCCCCGTGACACTAATACAGTGATCAGAAGAACAAATCTGTACACTATACTAATGACAGTGAAATGAGTGAAAGGGTTCACTGGGGTGATCAAGGGGCTAAACCTGTATTAGGTTTAGGGTACCCACCATATATTCCCTATCTGGGACTAACACTAACTACTGCTAACTGCCCCTGACACTGTTTAGTGTCACAAGTGACACCAATACAGTGATCAGTCAACAATCTGCACTTGGTGACACTGTGACAGGGAGTGAAAGGGTTAACTGGGGGGGGGGGGGGGGGG